>JAZHYW010014431.1:0-16160 GCA_037355805.1 Ixodes ricinus | reverse complement strand
TTAAGGCTGCGGTCCCACGGCAGCCATCTTGAACAAGGCGTTAGTTCAACCAATAGATGGCGACACGCACCCGTGGGGTGGCCGAAACATTGGTTCACGGTGGGATGGCTCGAGCACCATCACGTTCCCCTCGTGGCCTTGCTCGCGCCGCTGCCAGCTGTGCTCAGCTGGCTCAAGTAGCGTGGCCCAGCAAACGGATGTATGAGAGAATGTCAGGCTGGGTATAAATTGTTCTCTGATATACGGAGATGCGGTTCGGCGGTTGTCACTGGCTTTCGCAATCTTACCAAGAAGGAATCAAATGTTAATTGACGTGTCGATATTCTATCAATGAAAACTCCTTCTGCGGGAATGCACGCTCAGTAGACTTAATCTTCCAAGAGACCAGTGGAAGCGGACGTCAAGTAAACTGCTTCGCGATTTACGGTGCTTACTTCACCATTTTAATGACGACTGAAAATTACGTCACGAAATATTGTGTTTCACGGGATCCGGAAGATGTTGTAAAGGTTGTTACATTATAGTTCCCAGAAAACAAACGCCGTTGCAATATTTTCGGAAGTACCGACACACATAATGTTGTAAGTACAGCTTAGGAGGAATATGATGAAAACCATCAGAATAAATAGGAAGACGTTTATTTGCAATGAAGACGCTATGAATGAACGGCGTTTAGCGACGGCATGTTATGAGCGTTCGGGAATTTATAAGTTCACGTGATTGCTAACTATGGACATGCGGACAATGACGACCTGTTTTGTCGGGAGATGGTGTTGCGGTGATGACCTGATATCGGACGACTCGTGGCAGACGAACAAGCAAGTTTCTTCTCAGCGAATGGTAAGCGTCCAGTGTCAAGCACAGCACGTGGTTACCGACGTTGTCGACGTTTCGAACACTTACCGCTTTCGACAAAAGTCCTGGCACCTGGGCTAACTTTCTGGAAAGACTCGAAGTCTTCATTGAGTCCAACGCCATCATGAACAGTAACTGAAAACGATCCACTATTCAGTCGGTGGGTGGCGAAACGTATCCGCGTCTGCGGAGTCATGGTCGATGCGTACTCTAAGTGGCTGGAAGTTTACACGATGCCTGCCACGACGTCCGAACACGTCATTGACGTTCTACGGTCTCTTTTACCTACTTTTGCCGTACCGAAAATACTTTTCTCTGATAACGCGCCAACGCGCCAAACAGATGGTGTGCGAAACGAAGAAAGCCCTCTTGAAGCTTACGGAAGAAGCAGTTCAGTGAAGAATCGCCAGGTTCTTGTTCCAGCAGCACGCGACGGTCTCATCTTACACGGTAAAAACACCCGCCGAAGCAATGTTCGGCGGACGAAGAGCCACACCCCTCGATCTCATGATACTATGGCCTACGAACGAAGATCGAGAGATTCCCAGATCGGGAGTAATGGCAGTTTATTCGGTCGGACAACTCGTCTACGTGAGGAATTTCAGCGGAAGTCGGGCCTTCCATGTAAAACTTGAGTAGAAAAGGCTCTATGCTGGTTGACCAGAAGATGTCATCCCTCTGAATACGTTGGATATCAATGCCCTTGAGAGTAAATATAACTAAATCACAAAACTCTCTTTGTGTATTGTGTAACTGCCCTTATATTTGATAGTAGAAGCTATGGGGGTGATTTGGACCTTTCACACCAGGCTCCTTTTTCTTATTTTTCGCCTCATACTCCTTTGCGGTTTAAGTATGCTTCAAGAATCTTTTGGAACGGGGACACTTTACGTCAACGAGGCCATTTTTTCCAAGTAGTCAATCAGGGAATGCTGCTAGAAATCCGTCCCTCATATTAACGAATAAGCCGCACTTCTGCACAGTGCAGTTTTCCTGTTTCACGTACAGTTGTAAAGCAGCATCCTCATTGGTTCTACCATATTCTGTTGCGGGTGAAGAAAGGTCTTTGGGTACACGATACTTGAAACAAGTCTGGCACTGTACGTTGTGGTTCGACACCCACTAATGTCGTCGTCCTTATAGAGCCTCATCATTTAATCATTACCTCGTCACCTCATATTGCTCTTCATCAACAGTAAGTACAATAGGCTACCGCCATATTACAATCCAAGAATTGAAAAATTGAGTCGTTCAGTCCTTCAACAGGTTTATTATTTATATAATGTTATTACGTTACATTACCTCGAGACGATCGACGTCCATCGTCGATCTTCAAATACTTATACCTGTATATAGATTAGACGCACAAGGGGGGGCATCGGTTGCCGAGTGCATGGTCTATCGCACACCAGCTCGGAGCACTTGGAGCGAAAGCTCGCGCTGCAGAACCCACCCCGCCCCTGCCCGTTTCGATCTGGAAGAGCATCGTACCGGCGTGCGGTCGTGTATCACTACTGCGTGGTGCACGTTAAAGACCCCAGGTTTGCGGTTGTACCGCACTGGCTAAATTGCTCATCTACAGCTGAGACACCAGACGCCCACTAAGGCAGACTAACTCCCGGCTGTATAAACATACACACAACAATTTGCTATTAGACGCATAATCACAAAGAACACCGCGTGCCGCCTCTTTTCTTTGGATGCCTTTTTTTAAACCAGCGCAAGCTCGCGCGTTCTCTCTTTTGAGACGGTTAGAACGGTCGCACATAAAACCCGCGTTTCTCCTACCCGGCCGCTTCCTCCTCTCATTATGTGTAGTTGGTTATAACTAAATAAGCTATAATAGTGGTGTATTATTCATATTTACTTTCAGTTTCAGTCAGGGAAAAGGAGTTTCGTGGGAACCAGAGCCAATAAATGAGCTGCGCTTAGAGTATCGGCACTCTCTTCCCCGACACTGTTGTGAACGCCGCCATTTTGGTGCTTGTGCAGAGCAGGTGCAACTGCCGATCGTCATGATTCAAAAGTGCGACATCCTCAGCATTAGATTCGGTGTTAGGAAGCTCATGTAATGTTGCTTTGCTTTGTCGCAAACTGTTTAAAGTGGAGGACGAAAAAGTGTTTCTTGTGATTTCAGATAAAGCTTCAAATAACTGGCAACCATGATTTTAAGCCACAATATGGCCAAGTGTCGCTACTCTGAAGCGTAGCTTATTTAATGACACTATTCATGCTCTTGTTCAAGAGGCATGTATTACCTGGAGGGGCCATGACGTAAGGCCCGTGGATTCCACAAGCCACTACCTTTTGACACCTGCCTCTTCCTCATTGTTCCCGCTTGTGCCAGTAAATTAGCTACGGTTCAGAGTAACGACACTTGGCCATATTGTGGCTTAAACTCATGGTTGCCAGTTATCTGAAGCTTTATCTAAAATCACAGGAAACGCTTTTCCGTCCTCCACAAATGTTTAAACAACCCGCGACAGAGCATTGCAATATTGCATCAGCTTCCTAGCACCGCATCTAATGCTGAGGAAGTCGCACTTTTGGATCATGACGATCGGCAGTTGCGTTTGCTCTGAACAAGGCCCAAAATGGCGGCGCCCAAAACAATTTTGTTGAACGGAGTGCCGATACTTTAAGCGCAGCTTATTTAGTGACTCTAGGCATGAAGTAAACTAGGGTGTATTTTTTCCTCTTCGTCTTTATTGTTTATTGATTTCAATTATATCGAATAATGAACACTTTATATCACGCTACGCTTGTGTAATTATTTGTCTTAGATTTATTAACCTGACCCAGTACTTAAACCGTTCATTTATCGATAGTAAATCTTGAAATATATTTTGTAAATGTGAAGGTAAAACGACACGGAGATTGATGATGATACAGACGCCAACGCCGCCCTCGAAATTTTTTTGAACTTAGAAATCAGCAGTTTTGTCTGCCATCCGCCAGGTAGCGCAACAAAACACCCAAACAGTTTTTAATTGTTTTTAAAATTAGCTAAGCTCTACAACTATCAAGAAACCAAAGCAAGATCATTGGGAAAATCTAATACATCGCAATGTATGTCTATTCCATACAATAAATGTTATTAGATGCCAATAAATCTGTTTGATGTCCAAAAAAGATGTGCGTCAAAAACAGGTAAGTTTGAGGGGCTCCCGGAGCGTTATGACTTTGAAAATAAAAAAAGCCACCGTCCACCTCTTGGGCAACTATTGTAGTTCTAAATGTTATAAAAGATTTTACCATAGTTTAATTATTTACTCGGCGGCATTTGAATTACCATGACTCGAAGCACAAAAAAGTGCTATGTTTGATATAGAATATCTAAACAAAAAAATTTTACACAACATTAAATTTTTTTCATCATATTACCAATTATAAGCACTACATCTGTAGCTAATTTCATTGCCCTAGCGTTTGTCATTAAAAACATATTTGTGCTGAAAAATGTCAATTTTAGGGCAATATTTGGAGAGCTGAAAAAAACAAAGTAGTGCAAATACCAAAAAAGTATACCGTTACATTCTGCTCCGACATCATCTTAACAAAACTGCTCTATTGGAACCGTGTTATCTTTAATGAATCGTTCATAAAACATGAACCAGCGGAGCAAGTGAGGGTCCGCGCCATCATATTCGCAACGCTACAAATGCGCATGAACAGTATAAACCAATACATACATAATATGAAATGAAAGAGGATTGCATTGCCTTTCGAATGACATCAATCCCACAAAACAGTATTTAAAAGGAGATGAGTAATGACCTGCCAAAAAGTACCTAAACTGCCACATTCAGTGGGACCGTGGCCTTAATCTTATTATTAGGCGTCATGCTTCGGTACCCGTGGACAACTTTGATCTGCAGTCAAAGGTGCACGCGGCCGCGTGCATGAAGGTCGATTAAAGCTGAGCAGACGCACTCCTCCTGTCGATAAGGACGACGCAGGATTTTGTCCACAGGTATTCGCTCTTTCTCGCATGAGTTAAACCTGGTGGCGCCAGTGTACAAATGGGTACAAATAGCCCTAAAAAAAACTTTCGGTTCTCACTATTGACGGCGGGTTTCGCTGTATTTGCGAGATTAAATCGACGCGCTATTTTCGGAAAATGGTCGCTTATACCCGTCTTAGAGATTATTTACTCATAATAAAAACGAACGATCCGTAAAAATAAAAAAAATAAACCCGGACCGCAAGTGTTCCATGATTACCGAATAGATCGTGCCACTGACTTTGTTTCCAAACAAAAAAGGGGCGAATATATACGTGCGTCGGCCTCCATATTGTCCATACACTATCGCTACAGTTTTCTTTAACTATATCTCTCCATCTTGTATGAAAGATCTGTATTTGGTTTCGGTAAATGTTCCAGTTTAAGCGTATGCTCACCTACGACAAGTCATTCCCCGCCCCCCCCTCCCCCCTCCCTCCTCCTACCCACCAAAGCGAAAAAGATTACAGCGTTTTTGTATTGCAAGATTGAACTTCGCATAGCCGACTCATTAGGGAGTTTTCGTAGACCGTTTTCCCACTTCCGCTACGCACTCCCGAACGAAGACTCCTCTATTGCGCATGCGCGGCGCTATCCTTGCCTGCAGAGTCCCGGATCTCGTAGCGGGTTGCGGAGAACGTTGCGGGACAGCGGATACGATCTACGAAAACTCCCTATTCTCCACCCAAATATACCTCTAGTGGTTCGAACCATGTAGATTCCAAAGTTTCAGAACTGACCGGAATCGTATTCAAAAGTCATGTGATTTTCTTAAATCTTCAAGGGGAAAATGGGACCCGTTTTCGTCAGTTTCCTGCAACTGGCGCCATCCAGCTAAATCAATTCGAGGGCTCCGTCGGCCGCCATTGTTTTACAAAATGTTCAGAATATCACATAGAGCATTTGTATAACACAACTGTTAGTTCTAAAACTCTAGCATCTCGTTCAAACCGTCAGCGCAAGATTTGGGTGGAGAATGAGCTTTGGGCGATGTGTGTAGTTAATTTTTTTGTGTAATAAAAGCCTCGGAAATTTGTTAGGGGACGCCCTGTGCAGTTGTGCTTTTTACCCTATAGGCTTAGTGGATGATATAGACTCAGAAATATTTGTGTTTGTCTAGTTACCTTTGCTTTTGTCTGTGTTTTTATTTTTATTTGAAGCCACTTGAGTTGATGTCGTTCGCACCATCGCGCACGATTGGTGCGCGATTGTGTTCTGAGGATGCTCGTCGACCGTTTTCGCGCGTCGAAAAACGTGACAGCTTCGCGTGGTGTGGCAGAAATGGGGTCCATTTTAGTTTTGTTTCTCCCTTGTTTTCATTTCTATTCAGCTGCCGCGCGGGAGGATTCGACGATTTGCCGTGGATGATGACACGCTTTGCCACGATTTCGTGCCCGTGGCGTTTTGTTGTTTGTTTTTCTTTTGTACATTTCCGGTTTGTTTATGTTTGGGCAGCAGTCTTCTCGCGTTGTCGTTTGTTGTTGCCAATGTAGACTCGTTTTGTTTGTTTGTTTGGTCGCTAAACACAACTTTGTATAACGGTGATGCGTGTCTCTTCTTTTTGTGGGGATGGTTTCGTATTTTCTCTTTTTTGTACTCTCCGTCTATGGGTACGAAAATATCTATTGATTACCGGCTTGCCTCTCCGTTTGTTTACAAAAGAAATTTGCCGATCGATATTACTATGCTTCTCTTTCGTTGTGGTATTTTGTGTGTGTTGGGAGAAGGTTTGAAGCCTATTTATGTGGATCGCCTATTCATGATTTGCTTTTTATAAGCTATGCAATGTTCTTTTTTTGTCTTTTTACTCGCCGATGTTTGTGTGCATACATATTTGGGATTAAAAACAACAAGGGGGTATGCACCTACACAATAGCCTTTTCCGACTTGTTTTTATGTGTGTTATATTGATAACGAGTGTGTCAATTCATAACTTGACGAATGGAGCGCGCTGGCAAGTTACAGGAATAAAATGAAGGCGACATATAGAACGAATACATTACGAAACATCTTTCTACATGAAAAGAAACCAGAACAAAACATATTTCCTGTCTTCGTTCTGTATGTCGCTTTCCCTTTATCCCTCAATTTATTACGCTGCACCATGTTTTTTTGTGTACTGAGCCGCGTAATCTGGAAGTTGAACTCGTAACATTATAGGGCGGATCATATTCTACCAAAAAAGAAATACGCATTATGTTATATAAACACTTCTATGAAAGGGCAATTGTTATTGTCCCTTTCCTTACAATTATCCTCCCTGAATGCTAACAACCACATTGAAATGGGCAATGAATACGTTCTCCCGCAGGTAAAATATTGCCTCTAAGATATAAAAAATTACGAGGGAGTATTGGTTCTAACTTGGCTTAAGTTCCCAATCACGCGCTACTACGTCGTGAAATAATTAACTGAGCATAACGGAAACCAACAGCGTTCCAAATACCCCCTCACCCCTCCCCCGCCATGCTCCGTCGCTTTATTTATTTATTCAATTATTTGTATTTTCACTGGCAGTGCCGTGTAGGGTGGCAGGAACTTCATGTTTCAGGTGTCTACTTTAGGCCTTGAAAGCTCACACATCTCCAAATATGGACACAGAGGGCGCGGGATGGTGTTGGTACCTTCTCCACAGATATTCCATACGGCAGATGTAATCAGGATAAAAATAAAGACTCAGTCTGTATCACCAAGAGGTGATTAACGATACTGTCACTTTAGTCGCGGCATTCGTGGCCGCCTCTCCTCTGTCTTTCCTGTTTTTTTGTTTTGTTATTGTTTGCATTTTTTTTCCTAGCAATCCCGAAGCTTGCCCGCGCTCGAAGCCAATTCGCGGGTGTCGATGACGATGGGGTGGGATTAGGCTGACGTGGTCCGTGTTGGGGAGGGGGGGGGGGGGTTGGAAGCCTCGCTCATGGATTATCGGCTACCCGCGCGGATTAGAGACGGGCCTGGATTGGCCTGGATTGGCTTCGACGTGGCTTCGCCTGGCTTAAGTGTCTGCGGGAGTGCGTTGGCTTGGCTGGGGGTGGGGCGTTGGGTGGATGGGGGGGGGGGGGGTGAATGTTCGGGTTTTGGGAAGGGCGCTTGGGGGGGCGAGCTGCCATCCCGGGGAGTTTTTCTTCGCCGGTGGGGAGTGTATGCAACTTCCGTTTTGGGTCGATTTCGTTCAGAGTGGTGTCGCGTCGAGTCTGATAAATGTTTCTGGGTTGTTTATCCTCATGCGGTTCTAAGAGCTGATCAGGTGTGGGAGCCTTAAAGAGCACCCGGTATGCCCTTCCCGCTATTCGATATATATGTATATTTTTTTGTTTGTTTGTTTCTCGTTTATTATCTGTTTTGAGGGCGTGTGTGTGTGTGCGTGTAGTGGCAATGCCATACCAGGCGTGTGCCCTGTTCTCTAAAATTCTAGTCAACGACAACTCAAGAAGCGCCGAGAGTGCCGAGTCCCGTGCTTGCCATGATCTCTCTCCGTAGCCAATCAGGTTGCGGCGTTGGCAAATCAGAATTTAGAAGATGGAATCCTGATGCAAAAACAAGCGTTAACATATTAAGCAACGCCCCGCGTATCTTAGGGTTTCGGGGACGGATAGAGCGCCCACGAGCACACAGGTATAACGGACATTCAGGCCCGAGTCCCTCTTTCAAATATAGTGCCTGAAACGCGTCTCCCTCCGACTGGCTCGTTTATCGCGTTCAAAAAAGTAGTCCCTCGATTTCCGCCTTGTGACGTCATAGAAGTAACACGGTGCCGTTGGTCGCGATCCCGGCGGTCCCTCGCCTCGTTTGTGGTCTCCAAGGGTTACGTGTTGGCACTCGCTTGACCACGCTGGTGGCGGTCGCGTTTCATCGACTCCGCTGCTCTCTAACGGGATTACCAATCTGGAGGGAAGGAAAAGGTGGGGCTCGTTAGTTGGCTTTTAGGGTTAGGGTTAGGCTCATTCGGGAGGGAGGGGGGGGTAGAGGTTGCCAAAACTGGATTGGGCAGATCACGGCTAAGGCTGTTAATTACAACGCCGCCCCCTCCCCTCCTTTTTTATTTCTTTTGTTTAGCGCACAGTTCTCATTTGCCGCTGGCCTGGTAACTTTGGCTTCTTGCTTTCGGCCCTGGCTCCCGAAGAATTTTTATATCTGGATCGAATTAGGGTTTCAATCAGGTCGTTGATTATGAAAACTTACGGCTAGAGGTGTTCAAGTGTTCTGGTGTTTGTTTAATTGAAGAGCGACGTAATAATTAGGCGCCTAATTAATCCGTGGAGAGATCGGCGTTTATCGGTGTACCTGCATCCTGGGACACACAAAATCGCCGCGGAAACTCTTTAATGTCAGGATATTTGGATTTTTTACAAACATTCTTATGTCTTGTTCAGGTTTCGTATCATGGCATATTCGCCGCGTCCTTATGTTTTCGTGATAGCACTAGATGGCGCTCAAAACTAGGAAAACGTGAGGTTGTTTTGTTTCTCACTTTCCCTTATAAAATAACAGAGACACGTATTGTTCTCAGTACTTTTCTGTTTAATTAAAATAGTTTTTTTTTCATTCACCAGTTGCGTAATTTTATTCCCGTAGAAGGCATTATAGGGTTGGTCACGTTGGATAAAGAAGCGACCCGCACCTAGACTCGTAACACCTCTTTGTTAAATGTTTCGGGGCGATGTCTATCCCGCCGAATCAAGTGGGGTTCGTTGACCTTTGAGTACATAAGTTTTTTCTGCGATAAAAAAACAACAACAACAACATAAGGCAGATATTCGTTTCAAATTGACTTTGCTTCTTTAATCCGGGCAGTTTGTACGTCTATAATTCCACGCTCTCATTCTCGCCGGACACTCCATCGCATTGAATATAGATCGTACATGGAGAAAGGCGAACGGCATTCAGTGCTCAATGGCGCTTGTGGCGCCGCCGTGTGGAAGAAACGAATTGCGCTCTCCGGCCCAACCATAGGCGTCTGAAGTGGCGCTACTTTTGTTCGCTCTTTTAGCCATATTGACTTTTCGTTGCGGAAGGGATGTTTAATATTTCTACTCGTGTTCCTGAAAAGGGGGGGGGGGGGAGTGAGGGTGTAGATGGCGAAGTAACTACGAGATACTCAGACGCACAAATTCATGCGTGAACGTCCCCTTGTCCTCCTCTGCCTCGTCCACGTTATTTGTGGTGTATTCGTAAAATATGAACAAGAAACAACTTGCCCAACTAGCCATCTTGAGAAAAATAACTTAGTTCTTTTGTTAAACAACCAGGGAAAAACTGATCATGTTCCGTTTCATGGAATGTAGGCTGTCATAATCAAAGCTTTCATCCCAATGTGTTTTTTTTCTTGCTTGCTTACTTCCTTTTTATTTTATTTATCTGAACTTTATTTTCGAAGGTCAAGTTCGTCGTGAACTACTGCGTGAATCAAGCAGCTCTGTGTTGCTTTAAATATATCGCTTTAATAATACGTTACTTCTAAAACTCTGCCACTGTCTCGTTCGAATAATTCTGTCCAGAATTATTCCAAGGACGACGAAGATGAAGGTCATGGATTTGAAACGGGAGCTTAAAGCCATGGGTTTATCTACCGTCGGATCAAAAAGTGAACTTGTCGATCGCTTTCAAGCCGCTACGGCAACTCCTGACGACTTCCTGACTGGGACAGAGTTGGACGAATCATCGCTGGGCAGCACCGGGAAGGTGAGCGCAGACACCTTGCTCGCCCCGCCGGTGGGAGAGGCTGGCAACGGACCGCTCAGTGATCGCGATGAGGACTTCCTGTCAATCCCAAGCAGGGCGTCTAGTTCTGCGGGGATCCAAGGCAGACCTCTCCAGGAGCCGCCGGAAGATACAACCACCGAACACGCTTCCCAGCATTTCATCGAGCCGGTCACTGATGAACACCTTCAGACTATCCGAGGTCTGTCCCAGGTATCATGCAAGGACTGTGACTCTGTTGCTGAACTGCGGCGGATGCACAAGCAGGAGATGGAGGAGCTGGAAGTACGCATAGGTGGTTTCGCCGAACGACTGCAGCAGGCGGCGACGGAGGGAAACATACTACGTGAAATGCAACGGAAGTTCACGTTGATGGAGCAACAGCTTAAAGAGCTGTTGGAATGGAGGGAGCTCCTGCAGGGTAGGGAGGCTAGGTCACTGAAATCAATGCCGTCAACTACTTCGCCAGCTCCACTGTCGATGTCCGAGGAGCAGTCCAACGACGCGCTCGTGGGTTTCGACATAAGCACCCTGAGCGACCGACGAAACAGCGCCGGTAGAACACAGTACGAAGATCTGACGCAATACGTGGCAGATTTCATGCAACACGGAGAGGAGCTTGAAACCGACCCGAATAAAAGACCCAGTGTCACAGGACCGAAGTCTGAAGGGCTGATTGGCATAGATGAGCCGAAGGATGATTCAACTGAAGATCTAAACCTCCTGCACATTTCAAACAACCCGGATGATTCGAAGAGACCTGGGATTCCCGATGGGGCGACCACGGGTTTGCGCCACACCAGTTTCATTAAACGACAGGAAGTCAGTAAGGGCCTCACAAGACTGGACAGACCTCCTCCTGGGGTCACACGAGAGGTCTTGATTGTTGGGGACAGCAACGTGGAGCGCATTGCCCAACCTTTCGTATCTGCAGTGAATAACCCACAAAGTGTTGAGGTGATGTTCAACAGAAAGGCGACAGCAGAGCAGGTCCATACAATGATTGATGAGTACGAGGAAGGGGCCCGGAAAATTCCTCGTATGTACATCATACATGTGGGGATTAATGACCTGCTGAAGGGACACCAGCCAGAGGATGTTGTAGAAGTTTTCCGTAAAAGATGGAGCTCACGTAGTGCATCGCTGACTATCTGCTCGGTGCCAGAGGTCGTGAGCAAAGGCAAGGCTGTACAGGCTGCGACGATGATGCTGAACGCTAAGATCAAGGGATTGTGCAGGAAGATACGTGCACGGTACGTTGACCTCAGTGCGGAGCTGACTGGCCACAACACCATGGACAAAGATGGCGTGCACTACGGAGAAATGGGTGCTTGTGTGGTGTCCCAACAACTGGCACAAGTGGCAAGGCGTTTTTAGAAGGCACTCTACAGAGAGGCGTTGGAGGACCAGCAAGCCAATCGTGGAAAGCGCCAGAAAACTTGGAGTGGCGCTACCAATGGAACCGCGAAGAGCAGAGGATGAAACCTCCTTTCGGCTTCAACGATGCTCACCGAAAGAGCCACCGGACGACTGCATATCGCCTGCTCAAGCCATCAAGACATTCCTGTCGGCCAGATTCCAGGGCTCATCCATACACAAAGAGGCCCCAACAAAGTTTCCCGCAAGTGCGGCCCTACGGGAACACTGGAACAGACAATCCCTTTCCACACCCCAGAGACGCGGAGGTGAGACAACAGCTGCCTTATCCTGCTGTGGTAAACTACACTCCGACACCCGGGCTCCAGCAGCAAGTTCGTTACGTAGACTCGAACATACACCTGCCACCGGCGACTGGAGTTCCAGGATTATCACCAATGAGGTCCACTCAGGCCGCACACAACAATCTTGCAGCGTTCAGATGGCCTCCCGAGATTCCCCCACTCCACCCTCAGCGCCAGACAGATTCAAGCGGGGGACTCCCGGTGCCTTCCTCGGGACCTTGGTCCTCCCCAAAGACAGCACATGTCGCCCAATCATATACACATGTGGTGCCTCCCCTCCCCTCCACGATCTCCGTGCAATCGTGACCGAGATGGTGAACCAGCAGCTGGGCTATCACTGTCAACGGCAAGGGGTTTAAAAGCGCTTTCAGTGAGGGGGTCAGGGGTAAGCGGGCAAATGTCAGAATCAGTAGTATTAAGAAAAGACGAAGGCGACGTAGACGCAGCAGACGACCGACAGAGGTGGTAGGATTTCTCAATCTCCAAGGAGCCCGACGGCAGCAAAAATGGGAAGAGTTGTTCAGCCAGTTGGAGGACGAAAAAATGATACTTTTGGAGTAGCCGAGACGCACCTACGTGATCTGGAAGAAGCTCCAACCAACGAAAATTGGTGTTGGGCTGGACGCAATCGTGTGGAAGGTCAGCGCCGAGGTGGAGGAGTGGGCGTCGTGTGGCGCAATACATCAGTATGGCAGAAGGAGCCACGTGAGTGCTGGGACCATATTTGGGTGACAGGGGAGATAATATGTATTCCGGTAGCCGTTTGCATAGTGTACCTGTCGGTAGGAACTGCGCGCAGAGAAGAGAACCAGCGTTTAATGGCTTGTGTGACAACCGATGCCAAGGCCCTTGCTGCTACAAGAGAGATTCTTATTATGGGTGACTTCAACGGACACCTGCATGAGCTGGATGGACTGGAGGACGAGAATGGACGAATGATGATGCAGATGGCCGAAGATAACGCTCTGGAGATAGTCAACCTTAGAGCCTCATGTGAAGGGCAATATACGTGGAGTGCCCGTGGAAGCAAAACTTGCATTGACTATGCCTTGGTTTCACAGAAGCTGGCCCGCTACCTTGTCCACACAGACATCGATGAGGCTGGTGACCATAGTGTTGGGAGCGACCACAACCGAATAAGGTTACAGTTCTCAAAGGCAACACGACAACTAAGAAAACAAAAGCCCCCTCGGACAGGCGGTTTCCGGCTATCCCCAACGGCAGCTGAGAAAGTTGTGGAGGAGTTCGAGAACAGCAGCACGAGGGTGAGTGCGTCTGGATACGCAGAATATATGGACGAATTAAAGCGCCTCATCAAGCAGCATTCTACAAAAGAACGAGGTGGACGACGACAAAGAAAGCGATGGTGGGACGCGGAAGTACAAGCCGCTATCAGGTTGCGACAAGAGCTGAACAGGGAGCACCGCACGGTCCTTCTTGGCGGCCCCAGTGACCAAGTTCGTTTAAAGTGGCATGCGTACCAACTCCAGAAGCAAGCCGCAAAGCAACTTGTCCAAGAGAAAATGGCTCAGGCTGACATGGTCACAATGAGAGAAATCAGTGCAAGCGGAAGAGATGCACCTAGAAAGTTCTGGAGGTACCTAGGAACTCTCAACGGAAGGGAGCAGTGCCTCACTATTCTGGACGAAGACACAGGGCAGCCAACAGAGCGACTGGGACAATGTCTTACAGATCATTTGGTAGAGGTGTTCTCACCTTCGGAAGCGGCACCGCTACGAGGATTTAAGCCCGACGGAAGGTACGGCCTTGACGTCGGATGACGCTACCTGTGTAGCAATCGGGAGGGTGTCCCTTATACGCGCACTGGCGCATATTAAGAACAACACCGCCCAAGGCTTAGACAAGATTCCGGCAAGTGTGCTTAAGGCGTTGGGGCGGGAGTCCAGGGATCAGCTGGCGGACATCTTCGAGAACATTCTGTCTGGGGCAGAAGGGATTCCTCAAGACTGGAGGGGTGGTCGGGTCGTACTGATTCCTAAAAAAGGATGTGATCGTCATTATCTTCGACACTACAGACCCCTGACCGTAACAAGCACGGTGTATAGGACTTTCGCTTACATCATGAAAGAGCACATGACCGCATGGGCGGAGGAAGAGGGTTTACTGACGGAACTCCAAGGAGGCTTCCGACGGGGGCGCCGATTGGAAGATCACCTGTATACCCTTACACAATGTATTGAGGTGGCCCGAAGGGAGAAAGGAATCTTATCTGTTGCTTTCTAGACATTGCGAAGGCCTACGATAGCGTCCCACATGCCCGGCTCGTTCGTCAACTCCAGGATCTTAACATGCGACCGGAGTGGACAGCGCTCATCTACCGTCTTTACGATGGTAACACGGTTAGAACCCAACTCGGTGAGGGTACGTCTGAGGAGGTGCTGGTGACGAGGGGCTTGCGGCAAGGATGCCCACTTTCTCCGCTCTTATATATGCTTTACGTGACCACTCTAGAGAGGCAGCTCATCCGATCAGGACTGGGCTTTTCTCTAACTCACCTGGAGCATGGCGAGACCGTCAACTGGGTTCTGCCGGGACTAACTTATGCAGACGATGTGGTACTGACTGCGGCATCAGTGGCTGAAATGCAACAACTTCTCGACATATGCACTCATGAGGCTATGGAGCTTGGCTTGAGATTCAACGCGGGCAAGTCAGCGGCGGTTGTGTTTTCAGGCTCCCTCGAGCCAACACTCGGCAGCCTTCGCCTCGGCGGATGCGATGTGCCAATACTCGACTCATATAAGTACTTGGGCATCACACTGTCAAATGCGGCAGACTACCTACAAGACCACCACACTTATCTTCGCCACGCAGCCACACGAGGAGCCAACATTCTCCGTAAGCGAAGTCTTTGGAGCTGCAATCGGTTCATTGTGTCCCGGGAGCTCTGGAAAGCGATAGTAGTACCTGGACTGACATTTTCGAATGCCGTAGTATGTGTTCCTGGTGATGTCCGAGCCCATATGGAACGCCGACAGAGAGAGATTGGACGCCAGGCATTGGGCTGCCACGGGAGGGTCGCCAACGAGGCAGTTCAGGGCGAGCTGGGCTGGTCCTCCTTTGAGGCTCGGGAGGCGACCAGCAAAATAACCTACTACGGGCGTCTTCGCCATATGGACAGCTGCAGGTGGGCCAGGAGGTTGTTTATGTACACTCACCTGACGGGGCTGCGGACACGCTGGCAGAAGCGCCTTCATCAGCTTGAGCACAAGTATGGCTTTTTTCTGACCCCGTTGAAGCGTCATCAGAAAGGGAATGGGCGTCAGAGGTTAAGAAGAAAGTCCGTGACAACGAGGCCCAACAATGGCTCCGAGACGCACAAACAAAGTCGACGCTCCAAGTGTATCTGACCCACAAAACAACCATCGCATCGGAAGCACTGCTGTACGACAACAGCCTGGGCAGCCGCTTGTTGTCTGAGGCGCGCGCCGGGGCCCTCCGGACACTAGTTTACAGACGCCGGTTTGATGCTACGGTCACCTCGAGCGCATGTCGGGTCTGCGGAGGCTATGATGAAACGGTGGAGCACGTTGTGCTAGATTGTGCGGGACTTCAGCCGTCCCGGTGCCCACGCCTGCAGAGCCCCTTAGTGCTCGCTGAGGCGTTGGGCTTCACAATTACTGAAATCGGGCGCAACCAAGCAGGCTCTGATGCACAAAGCTCTGCAGCTACGCAGATAAAGGAGCCTTCTAGCGGCCGGCACAGGCTTGTAGTGGCCACTAAACGAAGACTTGAAGATTGGTGGAATAAGATCCACCTCAGGGGGCACTAAGATCTCCTCGCTCCCAGGCTTGGGCACGAACTTAGTTCGCGCTCGCCCGTTTCAAAGGGAACAAGCCGCATCCTCATCATCATCATCATCA
>JAZHYW010014430.1:0-27486 GCA_037355805.1 Ixodes ricinus | reverse complement strand
AGTTCATATTACCCGCGCGCTCGATATCTTTGAGAACAAGCGCCCGGATAAAAGCTGCCCCGCAGAGAAAACAATACGAAGAGACAGCCTTCATAGCCCACGTATACTTTATTATCTTTACGTTTTGAATGTTTTTATCCGCTCATGCACGACGGGGTGATTTTCATATAGTGACAGGACTGGCATACTAGCAATATATAAGCGTCACCGGAATGCTGGCGAGCCTTAAACACACTCTATATTCTTTTCGATTGTAATTTTGCTTCAAATCGTCGCTTGTTTTTACAGACCTGCTGCGGAACGCACGTTTGGGACTGAAATGTATGGCGAAGTTAAACATCGTTCACTGATGAAGAAAACTGGGCTAACTAAAGCAATTACACATTTACAATGTTAATCAAGGTGCATACTGTTCGGTACGACCCAAATAACCAAAGTGTTTCGTGTTGTTTTCCGGTGAAGAGACAAAATGCACGCGCGTTTTCCCATAGAAATGCACAGGAGCACCGCAATAGTAGACTGGTTGCTGCTGTCTGATTCGCGTCAGGAAGTCGCATAGACGCTAGCGCCAGTTGAACCTGTAGCGTCACATTATAATAACTCTATGCTTAGGATAGAACCAAACGAGATACTACGAGTTATGGCACTAAGCAGTGCGCATCTTATTCAATGGACGGTGTGTGTTGGGGGATACCATGACCTTTGATTTTTTCAATTAATTTTTATCTTCCTAAAATCTAGCGCACGCAAAATTTTTTCTTCAATTTATTTTATAGGTGACATAGCCTAATTCCCGCACTTAATTGGACAAAGTTCGAAATTTGTTTCAACCCCACCCCCCTTATTTTTTCACAGAGATGACGATCACGGAGAATAGCTGACAATCCGAGAAGAAAGTTGTCACGAGATCAATGATGAGTGATTAACAGCCCTCTTCCCGAGCGCCCATCGCTAGCTCAGTCGGACTGCACGAACATGCTAACCTTTATTTAATTAGAGCCCAATTTTAAAGAAATCACTACGGCATCCTCTTTTTGTTTTGTTGTTTTGTTGATTGTTTTCAACTTAAAGCGTTCAAACTACTTATAATGTATAGAAATATCAAATTCTAGATATTCACACACACAAAAAAAATCACAAAAATGGACTCAAGTATATCAGGCGTAAGGCCTTCCTTAACTTTGCCCCTAATGTATGCGGGCAGATTGACGTTCCTATTTTCAACAAATATTCTAAAGCCCAAAAAATGCATAATATGTTCAACGTAATAGAGCCCTTTTTTGAAGTCTCGCGAAAATCGTTTAAGCAATGAGGTCAAACATGCCGTCTCCGACTCTCCGATGACCGCCAAAAGAAATGCTGTACCATTTAAAAGAAAAGAAACGGTAATCGGGTAAAATTGCCACTTGGTAGAATAGTAGTTGTCAGAATACAACAAGGTCAGGCAAAATATTTAGGCTAGCAATACACATAACTTTTTCGGGAAGGGAGTTGAAGATGCTTCTACCTTGGGGAAAAAAATAATAAAAACTAGCGCTCTGGTTGTTACACGCTTGATGCAACAACAGCAATTGAGGCGAAATAATATTCGGTCAAGATTCAGGAGGCGATAGCAGGGAGTCCGCTCGCATGCGCTCATGATGCGGAAAATGCTGGAGCCACACAAAATGTGATAATTTTTATCGTTTCGGCATCCCCTGTGCATGAACGGGAACTGGCTGGGCGAATTTCACTTTTTTTATGTGGCTGGTCGCAACTACTGAACTCTATAACACATTTAGGAGGGCGACAAGAGACATAAGTAGAGAAAGTAAAAAAGGACAGGAAGGGAGAGCCAAAACTTTTCGCTTACAATGTGGTTGGTGGTTCGAGTCCCCCGGCGGCAATTCTTTCTTTTTGTCTTGATTTTCATTGGACTGTACTGCGTCATATTGCTACAGGAATTGTGTGTTTCTTCCGAACTATTGCGTAAATGCGGTTTATACGTACACTTCTACAAAGTACAGTCGCCGGCCATATGAGCTCCCCGGCCGAGCGCCGACCGGATCAGCGAAAATCCCGCAGGCGGCGCGTCGAGCGTTGCCGCGTTTTGGGAGCCGGGCTATTGGGACCATACCATTCCATTATTAAAGGGGTGGACGCATAACTTTTATCGGGATTCCAGCCCTTAGAAGTGTAAATAACAAAATCATGGCCGATTAGAATCGCCGTCTTCGGGCGTTGGCCCCAAGTGTTCAGAGATGATATCATAACTGTTGATAAACTGGAGCTTGCTTTAGGCGTAGATAAAGCAGCAGTGTTCGATCGATGCTTACAAATGAAAAAAAAATGTTTGATATGATATTAGGGAGGACAACAATGAACCCTCGGCAAGCGAGGAGTGGCCGACCAGGAAGCCATCTGGAACGTCATCGTGTAGAGAATTACCCTTGACGAAGCAACACGCTACTGACCGCAGAACAATAGAGTCTCCTCGATAAAACGCGTTCATGAAATGTGCCTGAATCTTTATTCTGCGTCGACACAAATTTTTTTTTGTTATCTATAGCATATCCTTATAGATGAAATAAATTATTCAAAATCGCGTGTCATTGTCTAATCTAGGTTTAAGAAATATTGTAAGAAAGGTTGTGCGTAGGATTACTCTTCGGGTAGGAAATATCTAAAATGACAAACCGGTTTTGCAAATAAAAAAGTAGCATATAACACGTCAGAGATATGCAGTGAAGAATTTCGATAAGCCGTCTGCGTTTACCTACAACCGGAAGGGGGATTGTAATCGTCCGTGCTTCAGATTCACGTTCCAAAACGCGGAATGCTATTAAACTTCCTGCGTCCACCCCTTTGATAACGGAATGGTATGGTCCCAATAGCCCGGCTCCCAGAACGCGGCAACGCTCGACGCGCCGCATGCGGGATTTTCGCTGTTCCGGTCGGCGTTCGGCCGGGGGAGCTCATATGGCCGGCGACTGTATGTCGTCCACTTCCCATGACACTTTTTTGTTTGTGAATATACGCAGGAGATACTCGTGGGATGCTAAACTCCAGCCACAAATAGCAGGAAGTACTTTTTTGTTTCTTTAATTTCAGGTCTATTGTGCAGACATTCTTTTGCATGGAAATGAAACAAAAGTTTTCAAGATCCCACAAAATATTTAATTGCAATATTTTTGTTCCATAAATACTAGATAAAAAACTCAAAGAGCATGACTGGGTGAAAGAGTCCAATTCATTGGCAACAGTTTAGGGTACACAGTAGTCAACACAAACTTTCAATGCACAGTAACACATACACTTCAATCTCCACAGTCCTCAAAATTAAGCAAAACGAAATTTGAAACTTAAAGAACAAGTCAGTCCTACGCAACGTCAGAAAAAATATAAACAAAGGTGTTTTTGGTTATCGTGCATAACGTTTATGTCGATTTTTAGGACATATGCGCTAATAAGAATGGTACAATGAGATGTAGAGATTGTGAACCGTAGCGCTTGCGAAACTGGCCCATTTTTTCTGTGCTGCGGTTGGCGATGAAACTTTTTATGCCTTAGCAGCTGAGATTTAGCAAGCACAATCGATAGTTTTCAATGGAGAGACAAACGGATTTAATCAAACGATCCTAGTAACGGGCCGTCCCACAGGAACTATTTATTATTCTTCAATGCCTAGGGAAGGTGAACTGTTGGGACCCAAAGCGCGTAGAGTCTCAAAAGGCTACTTGACTAGCATAACGCAGCCCCACTAGAAACAATGACAAATCAAAACGTTTCGCCGAGAGAGAGAGAGAGAGAGCAACTTTAATGGGTCTCCTGCAGTAACCCCTATCATCCCACCCTCTCAGGTGGGTTCTTGGGGCGACGTGGCCTGACGTCTCTTATGGGGAGAGCTGCCTCGCGGCGGGCATCAGCGTACTCGCGATTAACCCTTTCTGCTTCCATCCCTTAACCCTTTCTGAATCCAGTATACTCAATACCACCCTTCAAAAATCTGAGTGCGCCAAAATAACCACCAAAGCGTTAAGAAAGTGTCTCGCGAAACCAAACTCCCCCTGAAATTTCAACAATATTTTATCGGACACCGAAAATCACTTAAAGATCGTAGCAAAGGATGTCGAACTATACACACTGAGAATATATATCTTTCGAAGTACGTGCAGTTAACCCAATCAACTTCAGGCACTTATGAACGGTGCTCAACTGTACACAAAGCTACAGTGAAAAAAGCGGATCGTTGTAGCGTGAATCTCACCATGCTCGTTGCAAAATCACTCTCAAAAAGAAAATAAAAAAATGAATTTTTGTTTTTAAAGGTAATGCACTGAAAGAATAATAGTTATACTAAGATTGGGTTGTCGGAGACAGAAAATAATTTCTTTCGCTTAAAGGCAGACGCGTACAACTCTCGATTTTCTCAGGGAAGATAATTCCCTTTAGTCTCTTAGCGCCCCCTTTCCCAAGGTTCAAGGGGGAGCCAGGTTGGGGCAGGTAAAACGTGAAAACTTGATATAGGAAAGGAGGTGGCGGCAAAAGTGGAGAGCGCGAAGTGTGCCTCGGTTTTAAAAACCTAGAATATATTTAAAAAAAACTGACCTTAGAAAGCCAGAAAAATATTTTAGTTGCCGATATCGGGCCTGTTGGAAAGCCCTCCATTGGATGGGATGAAACAGATAAAACAAAAGAAATTTGTTTTATCTGGCTTCTTCAATCTGCGGCTTTAAGCATGATTAGAGCGGTGGCTTACACGACTGAGTTCTGGCAGCTTTGTCGCACCGTCGGCATTCTGTTTGATTGATAGTGTAACGAAGCATTATTAACCATATTTTACCAGAGTTTGACAGGTGTAATTGTTCACATACCAAGACACCCTGAGCTCAAAAGTTTATTTCCGCACTCTGGTTGCGAATTTCACCCTTTGGAAAAACTCTCATAACCACGTGCCTGTAACTTTAGGTACTAAAATGCATACGTATAAAAATACATATCCCTTTTTATCCGAGAGCGATGTAAGGTCCCAATTATACTTAACTGGAGCAAGCACCGAACATACTACTGGCATAGTTTTGCTTTTTTAATATTATTCTACCATGCCATGGCCCTAATGTTGAGTTCTGTCTTCTTGTTGCCCTATTGCATCTATGATATATCCTCGGTTCCTGCAAATATACCCGAGCGCTTCGATACTTTAGTTGAGTATTTTTATTTACTTTGTTAATACTATCACAAAAAACACACACACATAAGGTTGATCAATAAAACTTAAAATGAACGTTTAATGCGGTGAACTTGTTTCGAGGAACATATAGCAACAAAGACCGTACTTTGACGGCGACGGAAGGACGACTGCCTCAAGCAGCCATGCGAAGCATCTTTTGCAAGCGCGTTGATATCTAGAAGTTTTTCAAGCTCAAATGAACGACAGGGGCTCTAGAATCCTCAAACACAAAGTTGGGGCCCAAGTTCATGAAATGCACCGATTGGAGTATCAACGACGATGAGTTCGCGCTTTGTCGCCGGGGTCCAATGAGTGCGCTCCGAAAACTTTCGGTTCCAACTTTGTTTTTGACGAGTCTAGGGCCGCCGGATTCTCGAGTCATCTGAAACATTCGAGTCACGCAAACAGAAGAAAGATAAGGGACAAGCGCTGGCAGGGATCAGGCCCCAGCCAGCGGTGTGGAGAGTCGAGCAAGCTGCCACTCAGCCATTTGCACGCGGACATTATGTACTCCAGTGCTTCAGCTGAGTGTGATTGTGACTATGCATATGAATCAGCGATATTTGTGGGAAAATAAGTGGGGAGGGGAGTTAGACGCGGTAATTTCGCCATATCAGCCAAACCTCCCGACAGTCTGGCAACAGTGCCTTGCTGCTGCAGACCATAGAGTTATTACAATAAACGCTAGAGGCTCAGCTGGCGCTAGTGTGCTGTTGCATTTTGAAGCAGACAGCAAGCAGTCTAAATTTGACTTCCGGTAATGTATTCCTATGGGAAAAAGCGAGTGCATTTTCTCTCTGCGCTCGATTATAAGAGCAAATATCACGGACA
This sequence comes from Ixodes ricinus, assembly GCA_037355805.1. Classification (NCBI taxonomy): domain Eukaryota; kingdom Metazoa; phylum Arthropoda; class Arachnida; order Ixodida; family Ixodidae; genus Ixodes; species Ixodes ricinus. The sequence continues at coordinate 21,446 of JAZHYW010014430.1, read as the reverse complement.
ATTTGTACGTACTAGGCACATTGGAACATTTCTCAGTCACGCAGACGAAATAAATGGTCAGTTACGGCGTTTTTCTTTCAAATTCATCGCATTAAAAACGGTGCTAAAACGGCTTCGTACGTGTATTTTTGTGCACTGTCGGACACTGTTAGCGCGAACACGGCGTCGGCGCTTTCCAACATGGGGGATATACGTGCCAAACGAACGAAGGACACGTAGAAAACCGAGAGAGACGGCAAGAACTACGCAGTAACACTGGATAAGTAACTCCTTGTGCTTGCAGACGATCAAAATAAATTGAATGTCACGTAATATAGTCAGATTTGCAATAAATAAGTACTGCGAAGATGCTTGTTCTGGGTTCAAATGGTTCAAAGCATCACCCGCACGCTCCAAATCTTTGCAAATAGGGGAGCCAGAGAGCAGGTGCTCGATAAAAACTGCCCGACATGGGAAATAATAAAAAGACATACCTTTCGTAGCTCACGTGCTTTATTTTTGCGTTCGAATGTTTCTTTAACCGATCGTAAAGATGCGCACGACAGAGTCATTTTCATCCAATGACAGGACGGGCATATTAGCAATATATAAGCACCACCGAAATGCTAGCGAACCTGAACACACACTACATTCCTTTCGATCGTTAGTTTGCTTAGAACCGTCGCTCGTTTTCACATACCTTCCTGGAAACAGGGGTTTGGGCCTGAAATAGAGCGAAGTTTAACATCGCTCAGTAGTAAAGAAAAATGCTGTAACTAAAGCAATTACACTTTCACAATACCAATAAAGGTACATACTATCCGTTACAACCGATATGACAAAAGTTATTCATGTTATTTTCCGGCGAAGAGACAAAATTCACGCGCGTTTTCCCATAGGAATACACAGGGAGGCTGGAAATGTAGACTGCATGCTGTCTGCTTCAATTTGCAACCGGAAGTCCCGTAGACACTAGCGCCAGCTGAGCCTCTAGCGTTTATTGTAATAACTCTATGCTGCAGACTTGGTTCAAAGAGCGCCTTAGATTTGAAGAGCGCCAAACAACAAGGACAAGGGGAAGAATTGGACGAAACGATGCGCTTAGTTGACAAAGTGCGGGGGTGGGGGAATTCCTCCGGGTATGACGGAATAGGCCACCGAACCCGGTGACGCTGCATGAGGCGGATTATAGGGAGAGTTGGACGTTTCGGTTAAGTAGATAAAATGCACAGTATGCAGTAAGTTCAGGCTGAAGTTGGGTTCAACCCATATTTGATATTTGTATTCCGCGATGTGTATTTCCCGAGGTAAACGTTTATGACAGTACTCAAATTTTTGAACAAAAGTAAGCAAGAAACAATTTCAGCGTGTCCGTTAAGATAGGTAGAGCGGCCATCCACTAAAAGATTGAACACCGCTCATTCGCGTCGCACTCAGGGGCCTACACATTTCATCGCCTCCTGTTGCCTAAAATACGTACGGCAGCCTTTGGAGTTTAAAGACTGTACGTGTTTTGAACAGTCGAACAGCTAGTATCAAGCTGGTGCATAAGCGGTCGACAACTCGCTCTACTGCATATAAAGTTTGATATATACGGAGTGAAAATGCTATTACGCCTTTATTGCTAATCGTTCCGTTTGTCTCGAGTTATTTATTAGCTGCTGGAATTTTTAAAAAAGAAGTAGAAACTACACGTCAATTTTTAGGTAAACTAACAACCAACAACAACTAACCTTTTAAAACTCACGCTATAATTTTATTTGTCTTTCGCAAGCTGCATGAAATATCTTCGTAGAAATATACGAATGAGCTGAGTCCGACAAATCTTTTTCAGAAGTCCGTCAACCAGCCGGCAGTCGTATTTTCTTGTGGCGTGGCTCCCAGCGTGAAGCTTACGTTTGAACCCGAGCAGACGACGAACGCTGACGCGATCCTCACGTCCAGTGCAGGCTGAATGGGCATGTCATAAAATGGCGGCTTCAAAAAAATTTTTCAAGCGCGCTCGTTTTTGGAAAAAAAAAAAGTATATTGGACGCCTTGCTGCGGAAAGGCGATCACTTCCGCAGCAACGTGATGCGGCACTTTTGAAAAAAGCAATACACAAAGAGAAACAAATACGCCACCGGGTGGACTCGAACCACCAACCTTTCGGTTAACAGCCGAACGCGCTAACCGATTGCGCCACGGAGGCGACTGAAAGCGGGGGAGAAATACCTGATTCACAAAACTTAAAAGAAGGAAGCATCCGTCTGTCCTTCCGATTCCTTCTTTTTTGTGTGTGTGTTTGCCTTCCTCAGTATGAGATAACTTGCATTACAGGTGACCGTCTATGTAGTTCTTTGTTTGTTTACACCTATACCGGCTGCGGCATTAGGCGTTATGAGGGTACATGATGCAAACATAAAAAATGCACGCATATAACAAGTAAAAACATATGTCTTTTTTTGCAAGTTATCTTTGTGATATAATAAAAAAGCGAGCGATTAGAAACACTTATGACTTTTTCCAGTAGTACTTTCAAATGCACGACAGTTTCAAACAAAGACAAAATGAAAAAAAAAAAACGGTCCACATAAAACCCATATTCTTCAACCTTTTTTTAAAAGTGTTGCAAATTTGAAGAAACAGAGCTGGCTAATGTTTGTTCTGCTGCCACTCCAAATGAAGGAACAATATCTGGAGTGTCTGCACCGTTTGTCTTAGCTCATACATGTACATATATATAACGCGACACTATTAACACAAAAAAGCGGTCGCTCCTTTTTTCTTCCTTTGACAATCAAAAAGTTAGTATCAAATCTACTACTGCTCTGAAAAGTGCTGATTCAGAGCAAAAACATAATCAATACACTTTGATATAAGATAATACCATTTGAATTAAATACAAAATGTTAATTTGGTGTACGAACAAGAGTAGCGCGAAATGCATGCACATAATGACACCCTGTGATTGACCTCAAAAAGAGCATCGTTCCACCTCAATTACAGTCGTTACATTAATCATGATGTGAAGCCCTGGCTTTCAATACTTGATTTTTATCCCATCCTTGAAGCATCTGTAACTTCATTCACCAAAAAGGTAAAAAAATATTCCTTGCTACTGGCGCAGTCGTTTCTGCCAGTCACAGTCTACTAATCACAACTATAATATACCAAGTCGTTACTTCCCAGAGTTATTGTTACTATTGCTCTTTTAGTTTTATTTCGTAGTGTTGAAAGATTCTAAGCTTTCATTTCACTTATTGATTCCTTAAGTACCTTTTGCATGGACATTACATAAGAAGGTAACTGGCATGTAGTATACGCGTGATAAGAAAGTTATAACAAACAACTTAGAAAACTCGCACTCTCGCAAGCAGAAAAAATATGCAAGCAAAACAAGTTCAAAGAGATGTAGCCTATTTCTCTTAAGCGACGAGAAAACTTCAAGGAATAGGATATATCAGACAGTATAATGGTAACGAAACAAAATTTAATTGTTCCCTGCAAAACTAACAATAATTAAATTTCTAAAGACATCGGGATGAGGTGTTTACACGACATTGAGAAAAGATCGCGTAGAGTCCACAATCGTGATCGGTAAACGTGATTTATTAAACATGCTAGTAGAACCAGATATGCGTTGGAAGTTGCATGAGCTGTTAAAGCGGCGAGATGGTCGTGTGCGAAAATCTAAAAATGAGCCCGTAACAATCGGATGAAAATGGTGCAGTTTGTGAAGTAAGCAAAGGCTTGTTACCTTGAGGCGTCTTATGAATGTAATCAAAGTTCGGCTTGTTTTCATCGAAGAAATACGCTTGCAATGTACTCAGATTTGGATAGTATATATCCGGTTGCGCTGTCTTGGGGTGCCTTAAGCTGAGTGATTAAATTATTTTTTGGGCGTTCCAGGTATAGCAGGCATATTCTGACTTAGGTCAAACAAAGGTTTCATAAGCCAAATTTTTAAGATTTGGAGGAGCAGCACTGGAGTAACGCCGTATATAGCCAATGGTTTTAGATGCTTTGGAAGAAAGTCGTCAATTTGGTTAATCTATGTTATACTGCAACATAAAATGACACCGAGATATGTGTATGCCTGAACTTCTGCTATGGTGTCGTATTCCAGAACATTCTGAAAAGGATTAGGGAATTTTTTTCGAAAAAATCGGATCAATTGTTTCTTTTATTTGCTTGTGACTTAAGCCAGTCGTCACACCACTAGGATATATGATCTAGATCCCCCTGAAGTATTGTTAAGATGGGCATTTTCACGGCACACTGCACAGTCATCTGCAAGAATGTGTACATTAGAAAAAAATATGAGTTGAATATAACTAATGAATTTTAAAAAATAAAAAAGAACCCAGTACAGGTCCTAGCAGGACGGCGGATAAAACGTTAGTTACGTTAGATTTATGCCCATTTAAGACTGTACTGCACTCGCGAATCGAGATAGTCTGCGTATCCAGCTGAGTACTTGAGTACTAATATTAAATTGAGAAAGTCTAGCAAGTAAGGCGAGATGGGGAACACGGTCAAATGGCCTTGCGAAAAATCAGTAGAAATATCGCATCAACTTGATTACGCGATTGAAGGTCATGTATAACTCAAACAGCTGTGTTTAGCAACATTAGCCGCGACGAAAACGGTTCTAGTGCTTATAAAGGAATTGTTATCATCCAAGTGTGACATTACGTGTGAATAAATGATATGTTAAAGATGCTCGGATGCAACGGAAGTTAATAAAATGGGACGATAATTAGAAGGTAGTTTGCGGTCTCCTTTTGTGAACCGGAACCATCATACCAACGTTCCAATCGTAAGGAATATAGCCTTCCAGACGCGACTGATTGAAATGCAGTCACTTCTCAGATTTAAATGTTTTTTTTTATTTATTTTTAAACATTTTTAACGATAGGTTATTTGGCCGTGAGGATGACGAGAGTTTCAGTCTCTCAATTAGTGCGGCCACACCGGCAGCTCAAAGTTCGATGGATGCCATAGTCCCAGAATAGACAGCTTGTACCACTGGTATTTGAAGGGTTTTCAATTTTGAAAACTGAGGTGAAAAACTTATTCATCACTTCAGAGCACGAGTAATCATCGATTGCGCCCCCCCCCCCCTTAACCTTCATTTATGGCATGATCCATCTTGCCCTTCATGAGAAATAAAAAAATGGTATAAATGAAATTTAAAAAAAAATTATGCATTTTTAGCAAAATATATATTCAGATATTTTTATTTAAAACAGATTTTTCTTCATCTAAGTAAAATTTATTTCATTCAATTCATTTTTTTTGTTTAAATAATATTTATTTTAGTTAAATACATTTTCTTTTCTTTAAGTCAGCTTATTTTGATTTAAGTTCCTGTAGCTAGATAATAGTGATTCTTTACCACTCGATGTATACTTCAACATGCCAGATTGATTGATCAATTTGTTTGGTCACTGAAAACAATGCCGAAGAAAGAATTACTTTAAATGTAAAGTGCAATTAAATTAACAAACTTTTATTGGTATAATCTCTGCCAAACTAGGAAAAAAGAATGATTTTTCTTAGTTAAAAAGCTCTATTTGATTTTTTCTTTCGCGTTCTTACTCGATTGCAACAAAACATTGCAATAAAATGAAAAAGGTTTTTTTGTTTTGTTTTTTGTTTTTTTGCTATAAATTGCTATTAAGGCCCGTTCATAGTCTTGCGACCTCTTAAATTTGGGTTCCTTGAAACCACTTACCACGAGAGGACACACTGGCGCCATCTATTATGTAGCAGTAAACTTGGCGGTCCGGCATATTTTCTGTTTCTCTCGCGCATTATACTTTCTTTCTTGGCTCGAAAAACTTTTGTCTACGTTATTAACGAGCCTTTTTTATAGGTGTTACGCACATTTGACTTTGGAAATCCTGCAAAACCTTCGCTCTTGTGAAATGCAGTTCCAGGGTCACCGCATAGATGGCGCCAGCGTGCCAGTGTGTTTTCTCGTCCTAAGACATTTTAAGAGGTTTTAACAAGTCTCGTCTCCCTCGGTCGTACTCGGTTGCAAGGGTGTGAACGGGCCTTTAGCCGCCGAACAAAGTGGCGGGTAGAAACAAAACTTAACGCTTCGATTCGGTCTGAAGAGAACCTCTTTCTTATTGTGTTCAGCCATATATAAACATTTTTTTCTCGATATAATTATTCAATTTAAATACAAAACTAATCAACGGAGAAAGATTAAATCATGAACAAACGGAAAACACAAAACCAACATCAATCTAACCGGGGTGTCGAACCGAACCCGAACCCGAATAGAAAACCGGATCAAAACCGCTATTTTTTGACCGAATCGGTACAAACCCGAAACTGAATACGAACGCTTCGTATTGAACCCGAACCGGAACGAAGACTAATCGTACATACTGACAGATATTTTTACATTTCGTTTTTATTGCATACGTAATACAAAAATATGTCATCATCAAAAGCAGAGATACAAAGAGACCGCGTGGCCAGCGAGCTCGCTCAGTTCCCGCCTCTACGTAGGCATCTGGAAATCTTAAACTTTACTTTGTTTCTAGGATTGAGCCTGGCAGCGCGGTAGCGACGGCGGCGATTTCAAAGCACCGCTTGGCCGCTTGGTTAGGAAATGTCCAAGTGTTGGAGCGGATTGCGCTACTCTAGGTACGGAGGCCTACGCGTCCGCTCATGTTTGACCTTAAGATGGACCGCAGTTGCAGCCGAGCAGCCATTTAGCCAATCAAGCACCGAGAACGCTTCACGTGACCTGAGCGCAGCGACACGCTGAAGGAAGGTGGGACCGCGCTGCATCGGTAGTACAGTTTGTAGAGTCGCATGTGGTTCATTTCAATGAAAAACAATCTTTTCTTCAACGTGTCCAAAACGTTACCTTACAAAAAAAAAAAAAAAACATGAGTCGTCGGAGGCCACGTTACTTGGCGATGATTCGCCGACGCGCCGCGCCTTCGAAGAAGGCCGGGGGGAAGAGGAGGCAGAAGAAAATGTTTCTTTGAATATTTTTTTTCTAGGTTTAGCAGACAAGCAAGGCCAACATGTCGCCTGTTCAACCATTTTTTTCACTTTTTGTTTGAAGTCCTCGTTCATCGTCTTCAACTGAGCATTCGAGAAACGTTTTTCACTGTGGTGTTATTACCGGAAATTTGTTGGGTGGCTGACAGTTTCAAATGTGAGTACTGTTACAATATTATCATGGATTTAACGTTAACAATTCATGCTATGTAACTAATTTTGAGTCCCTCAGGCCTGGTCCGTTGCATAAAGCGTTGTTTACGATAAAAAGTCAAAATTCCAAGACAAAGCATCGCCACGAGATCTTTAGAACTGCGTTTTTCCGCCGGAATCCGAAGCGCTGTCAAGACGTAGTCACATTTCATTATACGTGCGTGCTCACGTGTCCGGTCATTGACAAATCGGCCAGTCTGGCCTATGTATACACGACCACAGCCTGACGAAATTTGATAAACTATCCGAACTGCGCACTTGACGTACCTATTTCTGTGTTTTGCGGCACATTTGTTTCCTCTCGTTTAACTGTCAGCCACTCTGGGGCATAGCTTCGACATCTGACTTGGCGCCGAAGACAGGTAGCATGTCTAAAAAACACGCCTGTGCAGAGCAAAACAAAAAAAACAAAAAAAAACATAAAGAGGGCAAGCAATCCAGCTAGAGACCATTGTACTGCTCACAAAATCACAGCCCAACGTTTGATCTTCACAGCCCAGCACGTGCATGTTCGTCGCTACGGAAAGCGAGCAAAACACGATCTATACGCCCGAACACTAAATATGGCACCGACGACAAGCTCTTTTTTTGGAAAGGTCCATGGAGCTACCCCGAAATTACGCCCTCTTCTGGCAGAGTTTCAAATACTGCACTGCTGCGTGTGTAAAAGACACCATAAAAATGGAAAGCCCATCGCTTATACATAGTTCAGTTAAGAACAGTATTACACAACTAATACCCTTGCCACATTAATGGTATCTTCTGCGCACGTCACTGTGCAGGGTTTTCAGATCTTCCAGAAGGGGGAGTAGTTTTGGGATGGGTCTATTATAAGTATCTCGTGCTCAGAAAAGGCTGCAGGATGTGCTCGGTCATTATTCAAAAGTCGATTTAGGAACCCGTTCGAACCGGTTTGCGCCAATTAAAAACGGTAACCGGAGTGATATTATGTGCGCTACCCTAAACCGGAACCAAAACGGAACAAAATGCAATGCTACTAAACCCGAACCCGAACCGAACTGAAAAAAATGACCGGTTCGACACCCTGATTCTAACCGTAAACGACGGATGACAAAGGGGACAAGGGACAAACATACAACTTGAGACGCGTGTGCTTCTCCCTTTTCCCCTCTGTCGTCTCCCGTTAGAACCATGCGTAACGTTAAACAGCTCGCCTGGTTATTAACCTTGTCTTCTAAACACAAAATATTTCAGGATTAGTTTTGCCCGAAATTGTTGATTTATTTCATCATAGCAAAAATATTCTCATCTACATTATGATTCAAAACCTTCATTTGAATATATTGATTTTCATTCCCCACCCTGGAAGACGTACTTTTCTCTGTAGCATTTCTAAACATGCTTACGACGTGCCTCATCTCGTTCAAAAGTCTATTTGAATATGTGGATTCTTTTTTTTTCTTGATTGGGTGCTACCCGGACTGGTTGTATAAGGCCACGTGGTTATTAAAAGCCTGGTCGAAATTGCGAACACGCCACATAAGCTTTTTCATCTGTTTTGAGTACTCACAAAACTTATCCGCTCGCGCTTGTCGTCCGTACAAGCTGTAGGTATCAATAAAACACACTAATTGGCCGCTGTACTTCCATCTATCTATTTTACCGTTATATGCAGAATTTCGTTTTCTGGGGAAGGCAGCCGGCGTTAACTTCACCCTCGGCCTTCCAGGAACACGACACTGTGTCTAGCGTTGCAACGTCTTCCTTTTCTCCCTTTTATTTACTTTTCTTTGTGTTTTCAGAACTGTCGCGGCTGTCGAAGTCTTCTCGAAGCGTATCCGAGTCCTTACTACTTCTGCCTCTTCAGTTTTCTTTTTCTATTTTTACAGTTCAGTTGCGTGGCAGGCACAGCTCGCGGCGCAGGTGTTTGGCAGCCCGCCAACTAGGCCAACTCTTTTCGACCGTGACTTGCTTCTTTTCAAGGTTAGCTCTTCAATGTCAGCTTCACTGACGATGCAATACTGCATTAAAATCATTGCCCACGTGTCGTTTAAAACAAAACTTACCCAAATGTATCAAGATGTTCTTTCAGTTTAAAAATGTAGCTTGGTGCTGCCACGCTGCCATGGTCAATGCGCCTGCTCGCGGAAAGCTGTGGATAAGCGCGGTACCCTGAGGAATAAATGGCTTTTGTTCTGTGGACTGCCTGCGTATATCTATACATAATAAGTGGCAACGAGAAGGGGGCAGACAGATAGCTTACCGATAGTGAGAGGTCGATGCAGCGAAAAGCGTCGGGACGATGTCGAAATTTTAAGAATTCGACACTTACGTAGAAGGCGGCAACGAAGGCTTCAACTTGTATGTTGAACGGTTTCAGCGCTACTGGAAGGTGACACAGATCAAAGATAACAACGTAAACAAGTCCGCCTTTATTATTGTCCTTGGGAGATACCCGTACAAGTCTCTGAAGGACCTGCTGCTGCCTGCCATCCCAGGGGATATGTCGTTCGACAGTGGCGTACCAACTTGTTTTTGAGTGGGGGGCAAACATCCCCCCCCCCCCCCCAGGGCCGGGGGGCGGTGCCCTTGGTATCCCTTGGGCGCCGCCGGCCAGTGTTTGACCTGCCCAGTGGCGGCAGTTTCAGGGGGGCAAAACACATGCCTTGACCCCCACTCTCAGAGCTGGGGGGCCAAGCGCCCCCCTTGCCCCCCCGGTTGGTACGCCCATGTCGTTCGAGAACTTAGTACAATTCCTGAAAGAAGCCAAGTAATAGCGGAGACGTTTAAGCTCAACCTCGCTACGAGCTGAGAACATAGTTAGTTTCGAAGTTTGCGGTAAAGCTACGACACCTCGCAGTCAAGTCCGTCTTCGGGAACTTCCTTGACAACGAGTGGCATGACAGGTTCGTCGCGGGGCTGATGAATCCGGCGACTCACGTGGCGCTACTTAAAAAAAGAGACCTGAACTTCGGGGCCGCCGGCGAGCTTGTAAGGGCCACCGAACGCGCTGAGGAAAAATCGAAAGCAACAAACCATCGGAGACTGGCCTTCCAGTAGAAGGAAGCATATACATGCAGCCAGCAAAAAGGCCGGCAGCAGCCGAAGAATAAGTTGAACGCACCCTCAAGTCTATGGCGGAGTGGCACCTGCTATAGGCGTGACGACAAGCATCACGCCAAAAACTGCACGTGCCGCAAAGCAAGGTGCCGCTGGCGCGAAACCGTAGGGCACTTGGTCAAGGTATGCATGAAGTGGAAAGTCAAGCCGGTTAACACTTGCGAGGCCACGCTCGATTATGATCCACTTGCATTATCTAGTGAAAGTCAAGATTGCTGGACAGCTGCAGTCAGCATGCACATAGACACTGGAGCAGCCGTACCTGTTATCAACGAGGAAATATATGCCTAGCTGAAAATACAACATGGTCTCAGACAGTGTACTATAGAGCTAAAAACGCACGGCGGCATGCCGCTATAACAAGGGTCAGGCGACCGTTGTTGTAGAGTACGGGGAGGAAGAAGTGTCTGCTCTCAACTATGCTCTCAACCTATGCATAGATATTGATAATTACCCGCTACCACCTGTAGGAGACATCTCGGTGCTTCTGGGCGGTAAATTGTTCACGGTTTTATACTGACGACAGCATATTAGCAAATTCCGGAGCATGAAAATTTCCAGAAGTTGCTAACAATTAACACTTACCTCAGGTTGTTCAAATGGCTGCAGATGCCGTATGAAATTTTAAGTGCTTTGGAATGTTTTCAGTCCGTGATGGACGAGATACTCAAAGAAATCGATGGAGTAGCTTGCTACCTGGATGACGTCCAGATTACGGAGGCTTGAATCGACGAGTGTCTGAAGCGAGTGGAAGCCGTACGTCTATGTTTACAAAGTCACGGAGTTCGAATAAAAACAAAACATGTAAGTATTTTTTCAAACATGTATGAAGTACTTTGCCCACATAATGAAGAAATCTAGTGTTCGGTCGTGCGCAGCAAACGCCGAGGCTGTAAACACTGCACCTGCCCCATAGATCAAAACGGAGCTGAAAGCATATCTTGGCAGGCTTGCATATTATTCAAAGTTTATTCCCCACATGTCGTCGAAGTTAAAACCGCTCTACGAACTCCTATAAATAAACCAACATTGGTCTTGTTCGGAGGCCGAGAAAAGGTTTTTCTGTGAAAGCAAAAAGGTGGCCCACACAAGACAGTATTTTAGCATCCTACGAACCATCAAAGCCGATAAGCCTACTTGCATACGCATCCGCCTACGCAGTGGGAGCTAGTTCTTTTTTGGTGTGTTGTGGACGTCAACGAAACGCTTATTGCGTACGCATCGCAAGCACTCAGCAAGGTAGAAAGGAACTATGCGCATCTAGAATAAGCAGCGCGTGGGGTCGTATTTGTGAAAAAACGCTTTCAAAAATACATTTTTGGCTCTGAATGCACGGGCTCTTCGGATCATCTTCCACTGAAAGGGTTGCTAGGGCATTACAACCCTATACCCGCGTCAGCCACTGCCCGCATGCAGCGATGGATTGTTTTTTTTTTTTCGCAGCGTATCGTATATTTGGCATTATTGAAAGGTACAATCTGTCGCGAACGCAGACCCGCTATCACGATTCACGCTGAAGAACACTCATGATATAACTAGGGTTCCGCATTTTCGGTTTCTATTTTTTCAAAACTCGGCGTACTTTTTTCGATGTTTATTTTAAAACTCAATTTTCGTTTTTTTTTCGGCGTATATTGATGCCCACGAAAGTTTATCGGCTTTTTTCGGTGAATATAAAATAAACACCATCGGACAGCGTATTAGATGATCATCGTAGCTCTGATACTTAGTGATCACCCAAAGAATAACGGCACAGATACATTGAAAAAGAAATGGACACTTTATTTGGGAAATGTGTGCAACTGTAAAAGAAACAAGAGAAAAACACAGAAGTACAAGCAAGTCAGATATGAAGCCTATGCCAAGAAAACATGGAACTTCACCTCATGTACATCAGGATTACGTGATCTTATTATAGTAAACACACATGTACTTTGCCAGGTTCTCCTCGTTGATCCCCACTCTTTCTTTCCTGTTACATATGACGCTGAGCTTCGAGAATGCCCTCTCAACGCTAACACTGGACACTGGCCGGCTGAAAAGACGAAGCGCTGCCTGAGCCAAAATCGGCCAGTCAACCAATTGTGACCACCAAAAGAGACACGGTACGACGTTTTGAAGCACTACACAACATGCAGACCTTGCATCAAGTCAGTCTTCCTTACAACGAGTTTGGAAACACGCTCGTACATGGCGAAGTCATGGGGCATTTCGGGCGTCACGTTCCGGTCGATGATGCGCACATTAAACCAAAACGTCGTGATGGCATCCGTGTATGCCCTACATTCGAACACGTTTTGATAGACACTGTCGCTCCACTTTTTTGCCAGGGCTCTGCGGTACGACTGGGAGGTCAAAGTGACATTTTCCGGTTAAAACTGAATTTTAGAAAATGGATTCGACGTACTTTTATCGGTTTAAACCGAAAATACCGAACCTAAAAACTGACCTTTTTCGGTTGGAACGGAATTTCCGAAAATGGATTCGGCGCACTTTTATCGGTTTTTATCGGTTTAAACCGAAAACTCCGAATCCTAGATACAACTGATTATGTCCAGTTCTTCTTGGCGACAGATGACTTGTCCTTATCAGCTGATAAGATTCGACAAAAAACTATACTCCCTCTCACCCTAAGATGGACTATAGTCAGTGACAGGTTAAGAAAAGTGTTCTGCCTTGGGAGAAGGAAGCAGACAGAATGCTGAAGAAAGGAGGAGGTTCCCCTCTTTCCTCTCCAGTATTCCGTCTGCTTACTCCTACCCTGCCCTCCTTTCCCTCGGAAACTTTTCTTAACCTGTAACTGACTATTTGGCCCGAAACCTGGCGGGAGGATCACTACCTCAGAAAAGCTTGCATCCGTATCGCAAAAGAATGCGCGAGAGAAATTCCGATACGCAGAGTACGAGGAGCACTAATCTTGCGCATAATGGTTCTTTGTTGTGGTAGCGCGCTACTTTATATTGGGGAAGCATAAGTACTACGGGTTCAAATCAAATGCGAACAGCGGAGCGTGTGGCCATCGGTACATGCTGCGCCTTCTGGAGGCCTCTTGAAACTGACTAAACTTGCGGGTTGGAGAGTAGGGCGCTGCGACGGTGTGCGTCCTCCTCCGATGCGTTTGACTCTCGCCCAGCACAACCCAAGCTCCCACGCTGCGCAAGTGGTAAGCTGGAAGTTCCGTGACAGCCACTCTCGCTGGCACGGCATGAGCCATGCGAAGAAGCTGGCTGCTCGCAGCAGGAGCAAGCTGCTTGAGCGCGCGCCTCACGCGCGTGTTCGTGGAGCATTATTGCAACGTCATGCTTCCTCCTATCTTGCCCAGTTCTTTTTTTTTATTAAGGCGAAAGTTATACTTGCCTTTTTACGCAGAAAAGCCGTCGGCGTTGTGCCCCAAGATAAAAAAAAAACGTCATCAAGCATGCCATGAGAAATAAAACACAAAAAAAGCACAGCAACGCAGATGCTTCGTCATGGAAGCCGTGGAGCTGGCAAGGGCGCCGTGCCTGCGCAGTGGGAGAGCGCGATGTCACCGCCGGGTGACAGCTCAAGCAAAAGGAAGACACGCACACAGACATTGAATACAATACCGACAGAAACAACTGTAATACGGGAAGAAACATTGCTCGAAAACATTTCACCCGCGGGACTATAATGATTTCGCATTCCTACACGTAAGCAATCTTAAATTGGTACACTGACACCCCCGAAATTTTTTGTTTTATTTTTTTACCAGGCGATTTATTACGGTGTCAGAACTACCCAAGCAATATTTTGCAACGGCGTCAAATATATTTTTAATAAAGTAAAAACATCGCAACTGCTCGAAACCGAAACCGAAACTGGACTGGGGAGGAAGAAGAAATATAGAGGAGGAGAGAGTTGGCGGAAATTTATTTATTTATTTTATTTTGGCTGTGATACTTTTTTTTCTCTGATCAAGGTATTTGCAGCTTTCTAGAAAGCAGAGAAAAATTAATATTATATTTATTTTCTGTTTTTAATATTGTGTGTGTGCCTTCGATGACCGACGACTTTGATTATATTTGGTGGTACTGTCTGAACTATAGAAAACGGCACGTGACGACGAAGAAGAGACTGAGCGCGACTCTAACATGCCAGTTTTCAATCGCCGGTTTCGCGGCTGCCGGATTGAAAAAACGAATCTCGAGTCGGGAACTACTTTTTCTTGGCAGTTGGGCTTTCAAATGTCATGTACAAATAAAAACCTTGCCGAGCAGAAATACCCTGTCAGTGTCCCTTTAAGTACGTTCGGTGAATTCCTGTTTTAGAGCTCAAATAAGCGCTTTATGGATTTCCTTCCCCAAAATGGGTATTGTCTCATGCAATTTAAGTACAAGAAATTATGCCACTCGACATCAAGACGGTCATCTGTGCGATCTTTCTGACTCAACAGTATGATGAATTTATGCAAGCCGAAAAACACACGTACTGTATCAAAAAAGTCTTTTCAGCCTTTCCATTTTGAGACAAGAAGGAAGACCAGCGAAGCTGTACTATGGTGGGAATGAAGTAATGGCCGGCCGCAAGTCGGCAAGCCAGAGTGGAAAGGCTCGAAAGGTTGCCGCCATCTATGAGCGACGGCGGCAAGTGGACAACCGGCAAACACTGACCCTAGCAAACACAACACTCTGGACAGCTACCGCCATCTATGAGCGACGGCGGCAACCAGTGTTTTGTGTCGACATTTCTTTGCGGGGGACCCGATCCTGAGGAACCTAGCCCTTAACAGCTCCGCTGTAATAAGGTTGGGTCCTGATCAAAGAAGCTCGTAGGAACGCGGAGTCATGTTTTTCCACTTTTTTTTTCTTAATGCGCGTTGTCGTGGTGGTCGAGGCTGAGTGGGAGTGGCTGTGAGCTTCGGACCTAATATTCCGCCTGATGGAAGGTCTACCTTGTCAGATGGCTGCCGTTGTAGGCGCTGAAGGCGACTTCACAAAGTATTAGTTTGCTCCTCAACAAGACCAGGGTAATGAAATGCAGCAGCGAAAGCAAGCTTGCCCAGAGAGCTACTGCTGCGGCGCTGCCTGAGGCGTCAGCCTCTGCCGGATGCAGCATTCGTGTTCCCTTGTTGTTCATTATTTATGTTTGCACAATTGCTCCCTGGCAACAAACATGTCATTTCACGTCCACGCTCTTTAACTATTTTGCAGAAGTCATGCACTCTAGGTCCTTCCCGAAAATGACTGCGTGGTTCTGATAACCGACGTCAATCAAGATTCACGTGCCTTCCGTGCACGAACGAACTGCTTTAATTTCAATTTTACACGCCTGACATGGGTGATCATTTAATGAGCATGCTGAACGAGATTCTGGCTGCCTGCGGAATATCAATGACAAAGTTACTGCGTTTCGTTAAAATGTTCGGTGAATGCGGGAGCTGACGGACCTGCATTTTGGCAATCCCAGCGCCACACACAAGACACAGGGCGTGCGCTGGGAGTTGATACATAAAGGTTTGCCAGTTAATTGCATTCACTTAGGCGTGAGCAGCGGTCCTACGTCCCCTCTTGTTATTCTGTCTCAAATTTCGCACACTTTCTGCTATATTGTTCGAGAAAATATACCAACAGGAACTAACAAAAAACTGCACAAGTTAGAAGGGAGCATGACGCTGCGGTAATGCTCCACTGACGCGCGCGAGCAAGCAACCTGCTCCTGCTGCTGCTCCGAGCGGCGAGCTTCCTCGCATGGCTCATGCCGAGCCAACGAGAGTGGCTTGGACGGAACTTCCAACGCACCACCTGCGTAGCGTCGAAAGCTTGTGTTTTACTGAGCGAGGGTAAAACACATCAAAGTAGGACGCACAGCCTCGCAGCGCTCAACTCTCCAACCCGCAGTTTTATCAGTTTCAAGAGGCCTCCAGGAGGCCTCTTGAAACTTTCTACTGCAATCTCAGCTTAGGGGTGAACAGAGTTTAAACGTGCGTTGAGCCTGAAAAAAAAAAAGCTATGCTCGCCTCAGCGAGATCACTGAAGTAGAAAGCGAGGGAACTGTGACGCGCGACAAGGGAGAAATCGAGCTAGCCTTTTTCGAGCACTACAGCAGCTTATTTGCGTCCTCTCCCGTCAACGTGGAGCGTTTTATTGCGAAAGCATTAAATGTTCCATGGAGCGAACTGGCGTTATCAGCGTTTGGAGCCGCACCAAACCGCACCTAAATTCCCCGTTGTCTGTAGCCACGAAATGAGGTGTAAAAGAGGGAGGCGGTGGCGCGTGCTCGGCAGCCCCCTCTCTTCCCTCCTCCTTCCTCCGAATATAAGCTTTAAAAGCGCATTCTTGCACAATTTGTTATATATTTAATAAAAAAACGTAACATAAAACGCGTTACCAAGGTTGAAAATACCAGAATTTATATTTATGATTATCCCCGTAACCGCGGGACCACGTGCGAGTCTCGCAGCTCCCCACACTTTTTTGAATAAACCGGCTCCGGTGCGACATCTTCTTCCTCAACAAACGGGCTCCGATTCTGGTAAATTCACGTTGTGTGTGAGCTGCTGACTGTCTGAAAAGGAACGCTGAGACTATTTCAGAAGAGAAGGGAACCAAAAAAATCCAGTCATCGCCGCAGGGAGCGCACACGAGCCAGAGATGGGTCTCGACAACGTTAAGCCTTTCGTCCCACACTGCTGCCGCTGCTCTCGTGTGTGGTTCTTTGGAGACTTCTTTCCTTCTTCCCGTCGTTTTTCTGTCGTCACCGCAGTCTCGGGTAGTTTTTTTTTTGTTTTGTTCGCTTGATACTACGGCATTTACGTGGATTCGTGGAACAAGTCCTGCTACGGTTTGAGTGACGTGTGGCAACTAGTCAACGATGACACTGGTCGATTATCGATAGACCTCTCTCTCGACAGAGAGAGACTTCTTGGAGTTTGTGTTCAAATGTTTTCGTGACGGATATTGCGGGACGTATGGATACGATCGACAGGTGAGAAACAACTTATTTACGGGCTTTCTTGGTCATGTAGGACGCGAGTAAAATGCTGCAGTAGTTATTTTTTTTATCTCGTGATAGAATGGAATTTTGTTCTTCGTCATTATCCGTGTGCAGTTGCGTCGACATTTGTAAATATGCGTAGTAATATTCTAGTTTTCACTGGAAGGTGAATAACAAGTTTGTGTGATTATTGAAAGTGCATTGTTTGTGCTTATGTGTTTATTTATACTAACGTTATTTTATTGCCTTTACCACGTTTATACTAGAATCTTAACTGTATTAAGGTAATAGTATTATTGTATACAAAATAAGTTATATTTTGTTCTAAGGCAGCTCGAGCCCATAGGGAGAAGTAAATTAGTTGACTGTAAATAGTAAGTTTAGTACCCCTGCCACACGGAAAGTTAATATATTTTCATTAAATGATATCGGATTTAATCAGCTCGCGGTTTTGAGTAATTATACGAGCGTCGCAAGCTGATTTGTCGACCCCATAATGTAATTCGATCGAAATTACATTAATGTTGCCATGTGGCCGGGGTATAATGCAAGAGTTCAGTGACTGCACGCGATAACATCGCTTAGATGATCGTAAGTGACACTTGTCTAGCCGTGTCCGCGTTGACTACGTCTACCTGATTTTTAACTGTGATCTAGTTTTGCTGTGTCCAATCACTGCGTGTCTCGCCATTTTGTCGAAGTATTTCTGTATAAAATATGCATTCCTACAACAATAATTGCGTGACTCAATGTCTTCGACTTAAAACAATCACATTTTTCTATAGACGTCTTATACGCATACCTCGTGCCATCTCGTACCGATTATTTAGCGGTGTAATATTTTGCCCGTGTAATAAAATGATTTGCTAGACCCGTTGCTATATGCAGCTATTCATGTTAGCTAATAAGACACGCGTATGTGACTAAAAGCGCGTTACGACGGTCGATCCACACGCGTTGCCGTCGCGTCGACGCGCGTCCCCGATGGCCTTCCTTTGCGACGTCACGAGAAGAGCGCTACGGCCTTAGCTTCGTGGGAGAGGGGCTGATCAGGGTGTCGAGACCGGAACCGGAACTCGAACCGAAAACCGGAACAAAGCCGTTATTTTTAGCCGAACCGGAACTGAACCGAACCGAAACCTTCGCCGCCATCTTGGAACTGAACCGGAACCGAACCGAAAAAAATATAACGGTAACCGGTTCAAAACGGTTCAAGGTAATTTTTTTCTTTTGTTAGTATCCCACAATGAACATATGGGAATAAAAAACTGGCGGCTGTATTTCAATGTATTAATCAAATCGTCATATACAGAATTGCAATGTATGGTAAATTGTGGGTTTTCGTGGCGCTTTTGTATTGGCACTATGATTAACCATGTGTCACGTTGTCACGTGACGTCATGGTGTCAATACATTTTATCAAGTAATGTCACGTGACCCCGTGACGTCACGTGACCCTGCGACGTCACGTGACTCGCTGCGTCACCTCGATTTAATTTAAGGAAGTCACTAAATGTATTAACCTTGTTGGCAGCGTGACGTAACATGACATCACGATTTCGCACCGAGAGTCACGTGACACCGTGACGTAAGCTATTTTCATAACCTCGAGTCGAGTGCTCGGGTTCATAACAATCAGCATTGTCAAACATTCGGGTAACGGCTCATGTCAAATAAATATGATAATAGCCCAGCTCGAACAATATCTGAAGCTCAGCCCAAGCTTTTGATTTCCAAACCCTAGCGCAGTGGTTCTCAAATGGGGGTCCGCGGACCCTTTGGGGTCCGCGAAGGCTTTGGGGCTCCGCGAAGGCATTCTAGGGGTCCGCGAAGCTCTGCCTCATCAGTCAAGCCCGGCAATACAAGTTTTATTTTTTTTCAAATTGAGAAGAAAAGTTCCAATTTTCGGTTGAGTTTTCTCGTGTGTATGTCAATGAGAGAGGTCCTATCACACAGCCCCTGCAGCTAAGGGCCAATTTCGCAGCTATTAACGAACAACTTTGTGTATTTATGGATTCCTTTTTGCTGACTTTCGACCAACGCACGGTCCAATACAACTGGAATTTGTTTAAAGAAATCGTACACAGACTTACAAATACGTACATTCCATGTCGTGTCATAAAATATGTCGTACAGTCACCATGGTATAACGTTACTCTAAATAGACTTGCCAATAAAAAGAAGCGTTTGTTCCGTGCGGCAAAAGGCTCAACAAGCGAAAGTCGTTGGGCATCATATAAACTAGCCGAACAGAGTTATAACAATGCTGTTAGAGATGCTAAGTTTACCTTTTTCACTACAACGTTACCGTCAATGTTAATGAACAATCCCAAACAGTTTTGGAATGTCGTAAATCAGAAAGAAGGTTATTTTGTATCGCTAACGGATGGGGATGGAGAGTTGGTGCCAAGAGATGATTGTGCGAATTTACTGAACGATACATTTTCAAGGGCTTTTTCCGCCGTTGGAGACTGTCCCAACCCGGAATTTCAATCACCGAACTTTTTCCCAATGTTTCCAATATCAATTGATCCTGCAGGTATAATTAAACTAATCGATTCCCTTAAATTGTCCTCATCCACTGGTGTTGATGAAATTAATTCTAAATTTTTGAAGAGCACTAAGGAATACTCATCTATCATTTTGGCTAAAATTTTTCAGCAATCCTTAGAGGAATCATGTCTGCCTGATGATTGGAAAGTGGGAGGGTGGTTCCTCTACACAAGGGCGGGAGTAAGCATTCACCCAACAACTTTCGTCCAATATCTTTAACAAGCGTTCCTTGCAAAATTTTCGAACACGTCATCTACTCCCACCTTGCCAACTTTCTTGATTCTAATGCATTTTTCAGTCTGTGCCAACATGGCTTTCGTAAAACATTTTCCTGTGAAACGCAACTTCTATCTTTCACTCATAATCTGCATTCCATTCTTGACCGCGGGTCCCAGGCGGACTGCGTATTCCTCGATTTCTCGAAAGCTTTCGATAAGGTCAGTCACCAATTATTGCTTTTTAAGCTGAGTAAACTTAATATTGACTTAAGCGTTCTTCAGTGGATTCAACATTTTCTGTCTCATCGCTCACAGTTCGTAACTGTTAATGGCTCTAATTCCCATTTAACCCCAGTTAACTCTGGTGTTCCGCAAGGTTCGGTTTTAGGACCATTACTCTTTCTTATTTACATCAACGATCTGCCAGCCATCATTTCATCCTCTGTGTGTTTATTTGCAGATGATTGCGTTATTTACCGAGAAATTTCTACCGACAGTGACACAACCTTATTGCAGTCAGATCTTATCTCAATATCTAAGTGGTGCCGCACATGGCTAATGGAACTAAACATCACCAAGTGCAAGTCAATGCGTGTGTCCCGTCGTAATGCCGTTTGTCCTACTTACTACCTTAATAGCGCTCCACTGGAGCCCGTGCACTGTTATAAATACCTTGGCATCCACATAACATCTGATCTTTCATGGAATATTCATATTGAACATGTTATTAACAATGCTAACCGCATGCTAGGCTTTTTAAGAAGGAATTTTAGTTCTGTGCCGTCATCTCTTAAACTTCTTCTTTATAAATCACTTGTTAGATCGAAGCTGGAGTACGCAGCCTCCGTTTGGGACCCCGGGATGGAATACCTCGTTCAATCATTGGAGGCCGTCCAGAACAAATCCGCACGTTTCATACTTTCCAACTACCACCGTACTTCTAGTGTAACCTCCATGAAACTATCGTTATCATTACCCACTCTTGCTTTACGTAGACAATATTCTCGTCATTCCCTTTTTCACAAAATTTATCATAATCCGGCCATGCGTCACAATCTACTAACCCCTCCGTACTATATTTCACGTCGTTTAGATCATAAGAACAAAGTGGGCGTCTTTCCATGCAATACTAATGCATTTTTTTATTCATTCATTCCGCGCACTTCTGTAGAATGGAACCACCTTCCTCATGACATTGCCACCATTGATGACCATTGCATTTTTAAAGATGCTCTATATAACTTGTTATTTTTTTGATATATGACTGTGCTTATTTTGCCTTTTGTTACTCCTTTGTATTTTCCACTCCCCTCTGTAATGTCTTCGGACCTTGAGGGTAAATAAATAAAAAGATAAATAAATAAATAAAATAAAATATTCATTTATTAAATCATTATCATATTTAACCTATATCTTTTCCTTCCCTGACCACGAACA
>JAZHYW010014429.1:0-52464 GCA_037355805.1 Ixodes ricinus | reverse complement strand
GGATTGTGGCGTCGGCTGTGGTCCCTGTAATAGCGAACCTCCGAAGACAGCGCGCTCTCTGACGACTCACTTTTGGCGCCGTTTCATTGGCTCACTCGGATTGTGGCGTCGGCTGTGGTCCCTGTAATAGCGAACCTCCGAAGACAGCGCGCTCTCTGACGACTCACTTTTGACGCCGTTTCATTGGCTCACTCGGATTGTGGCGTCGGCTGTGGTCCCTGTAATAGCGAACCTCCGAAGACAGCGCGCTCTCTGACGACTCACTTTTGACGCCGTTTCATTGCCTCACTCGGATTGTGGCGTTGGCTGTGGTCCCTGTAATAGCGAACCTCCGAAGACAGCGCGCTCTCTGACGACTCACTTTTGACGCCGTTTCATTGCCTCACTCCGGATTGTGGCGTTGGCTGTGGTCCCTGTAATAGCGAACCTCCGAAGACTGCGCGCTCTCTGACGACGCACTTTTGGCGCCGTTTCATTGGCTCACTCGGATTGTGGCGTCGGCTGTGGTCAGGTAATAGCGAACCTCCAAAGACAGCGCGCTCTCTGACGACTCACGTTTGACGCCATTTCATTGGCTCACTCGGATTGTGGCGTCGGCTGTGGTCCCTGTAATAGCGAACCTCCGAAGACAGCGCGCTCTCTGACGACTCACCTTTTGGCGCCGTTTGATTGGCTCACTCGGATTGTGGCGTCGGCTGTGGTCCACGTGATAGCGAACCTCCGAAGACAGCGCGCTCTCTGACGACTCACTTTTGACGCCGTTTCATTGGCTCACTCGGATTGTGGCGTCGGCTGTGGTCCCTGTAATAGCGAACCTCCGAAGACAGCGCGCTCTCTGACGACTCACTTTTGACGCCGTTTCATTGGCTCACTCGGATTGTGGCGTCAGCTGTGGTCAGGTAATAGCGAACCTCCGAAGACAGCGCGCTCTCTGACGACTCACTTTTGGAGCCGTTTCATTGGCTCACACGGATTGTGGCGTCGGCTGTGGTCCCGGTGATAGCTAACCTCCGAAGACAGCGCGCTCTCTGGTGCCGCACTTTTGGCGCCGTTTCATTGGCTCACTCGGATTGTGGCGTCGGCTGTGGTCCCAGTGATAGCGAACCTCCGAAGACAGCGCGCTCTCTGACGACTCACTTTTGACGCCGTTTCATTGGCTCACTCGGATTGTGGCGTCGGCTGTGGTCCCGGTAATAGCGAACCTCCGAAGACAGCGCGCTCTCTGACGACTCACTTTTGGCGCCGTTTCATTGGCTCACTCGGATCTGTGGCGTCGGCTGTGGTCCCAGTGATAGCGAACCTCCGAAGGCAGCGCGCTCTCTGACGACGCACTTTTGACGCCGTTTCATTGGCTTACTCGGATTGTGGCGTCGGCTGTGGTCCCGGTGATAGCGAACCTCCGAAGACAGCGCGCTCTCTGGCGACGCACTTTTGGCGCCGTTTCATTGGCTCACTCGGATTGTGGCGTCGGCTGTGGTCCCGTGATAGCGAACCTCCGAAGACAGCGCGCTCTCTGACGACTCACTTTTGGCGCCGTTTCATTGGCTCACTCGGATTGTGGCGTCGGCTGTGGTCCCGGTGATAGCGAACCTCCGAAGACAGCGCGCTCTCTGACGACGCACTTTGACGCCGTTTCATTGGCTCACTCGGATTGTGGCGTCGGCTGTGGTCAGGTAATAGCGAACCTCCGAAGACAGCGCGCTCTCTGACGACTCACTTTGACGCCGTTTCATTGGCTCACTCGGATTGTGGCGTCGGCTGTGGTCCCTGTGATAGCGAACCTCCGAAGACAGCGCGCTCTCTGACGACTCACTTTTGACGCCGTTTCATTGGCTCACTCGGATTGTGGCGTCGGCTGTGGTCCCCGTAATAGCGAACCTCCGAAGACAGCGCGCTCTCTGACGACTCACTTTTGACGCCGTTTCATTGGCTCACTCGGATTGTGGCGTCGGCTGTGGTCCCGGTAATAGCGAACCTCCGAAGACAGCGCGCTCTCTGACGACTCACTTTTGGCGCCGTTTCATTGGCTCACTCGGATTGTGGCGTCGGCTGTGGTCCACGGTAATAGCGAACCTCCGAAGACAGCGCGCTCTCTGACGACTCACTTTTGGCGCCGTTTCATTGGCTCACTCGGATTGTGGCGTCGGCTGTGGTCCCGGTAATAGCGAACCTCCGAAGACAGCGCGCTCTCTGACGACTCACTTTTGACGCCGTTTCATTGGCTCACTCGGATTGTGGCGTCGGCTGTGGTCCCTGTAATAGCGAACCTCCGAAGACAGCGCGCTCTCTGACGACTCACTTTTGGCGCCGTTTCATTGGCTCACTCGGATTGTGGCGTCGGCTGTGGTCCCGTGATAGCGAACCTCCGAAGACAGCGCGCTCTCTGACGACTCACTTTTGACGCCGTTTCATTGGCTCACTCGGATTGTGGCGTCGGCTGTGGTCCCTGTAATAGCGAACCTCCGAAGACAGCGCGCTCTCTGACGACTCACTTTTGACGCCGTTTCATTGGCTCACTCGGATTGTGGCGTCGGCTGTGGTCCAGGTAATAGCGAACCTCCGAAGACAGCGCGCTCTCTGACGACTCACTTTTGACGCCGTTTCATTGGCTCACTCGGATTGTGGCGTCGGCTGTGGTCCCTGTAATAGCGAACCTCCGAAGACAGCGCGCTCTCTGACGACTCACTTTTGACGCCGTTTCATTGGCTCACTCGGATTGTGGCGTCGGCTGTGGTCCCTGTAATAGCGAACCTCCGAAGACAGCGCGCTCTCTGACGACTCACTTTTGACGCCGTTTCATTGGCTCACTCGGATTGTGGCGTCGGCTGTGGTCCCTGTAATAGCGAACCTCCGAAGACAGCGCGCTCTCTGACGACTCACTTTTGACGCCGTTTCATTGGCTCACTCGGATTGTGGCGTCGGCTGTGGTCCCTGTAATAGCGAACCTCCGAAGACAGCGCGCTCTCTGACGACTCACTTTTGACGCCGTTTCATTGGCTCACTCGGATTGTGGCGTCGGCTGTGGTCCAGGTAATAGCGAACCTCCGAAGACAGCGCGCTCTCTGACGACTCACTTTTGACGCCGTTTCATTGGCTCACTCGGATTGTGGCGTCGGCTGTGGTCCCTGTAATAGCGAACCTCCGAAGACAGCGCGCTCTCTGACGACTCACTTTTGGCGCCGTTTCATTGGCTCACTCGGATTGTGGCGTCGGCTGTGGTCCCGGTAATAGCGAACCTCCGAAGACAGCGCGCTCTCTGACGACTCACTTTTGACGCCGTTTCATTGGCTCACTCGGATTGTGGCGTCGGCTGTGGTCCGTGTAATAGCGAACCTCCGAAGACAGCGCGCTCTCTGACGACTCACTTTTGGCGCCGTTTCATTGGCTCACTCGGATTGTGGCGTCGGCTGTGGTCCCTGTAATAGCGAACCTCCGAAGACAGCGCGCTCTCTGACGACTCACTTTTGACGCCGTTTCATTGGCTCACTCGGATTGTGGCGTCGGCTGTGGTCCACGTGATAGCGAACCTCCGAAGACAGCGCGCTCTCTGACGACTCACTTTTGACGCCGTTTCATTGGCTCACTCGGATTGTGGCGTCGGCTGTGGTCCCTGTAATAGCGAACCTCCGAAGACAGCGCGCTCTCTGACGACTCACTTTTGACGCCGTTTCATTGCCTCACTCGGATTGTGGCGTTGGCTGTGGTCCCTGTAATAGCGAACCTCCGAAGACAGCGCGCTCTCTGACGACTCACTTTTGACGCCGTTTCATTGCCTCACTCGGATTGTGGCGTTGGCTGTGGTCCCTGTAATAGCGAACCTCCGAAGACTGCGCGCTCTCTGACGACGCACTTTTGGCGCCGTTTCATTGGCTCACTCGGATTGTGGCGTCGGCTGTGGTCAGGTAATAGCGAACCTCCAAAGACAGCGCGCTCTCTGACGACTCACGTTTGACGCCATTTCATTGGCTCACTCGGATTGTGGCGTCGGCTGTGGTCCCTGTAATAGCGAACCTCCGAAGACAGCGCGCTCTCTGACGACTCACCTTTGGCGCCGTTTGATTGGCTCACTCGGATTGTGGCGTCGGCTGTGGTCCACGTGATAGCGAACCTCCGAAGACAGCGCGCTCTCTGACGACTCACTTTTGACGCCGTTTCATTGGCTCACTCGGATTGTGGCGTCGGCTGTGGTCCCTGTAATAGCGAACCTCCGAAGACAGCGCGCTCTCTGACGACTCACTTTTGACGCCGTTTCATTGGCTCACTCGGATTGTGGCGTCAGCTGTGGTCAGGTAATAGCGAACCTCCGAAGACAGCGCGCTCTCTGACGACTCACTTTTGGAGCCGTTTCATTGGCTCACACGGATTGTGGCGTCGGCTGTGGTCCCGGTGATAGCTAACCTCCGAAGACAGCGCGCTCTCTGGTGCCGCACTTTTGGCGCCGTTTCATTGGTGCACTCGGATCTTGACGTCGGCTGTGGTCCCAGTGATAGCGTACCTCCGAAGGCAGATCGCTCTCTCACGACGCACTTTTGTCGCCGTTTCATTGGCTTACTCGGATTGTGGCGTCGGATGTGGTCCCGGTGATAGCTAACCTCCGAAGACAGCGCGCTCTCTGACGACGCAGTTTTGGCGCCGTTTCATTGGCTCACTCGGATCTGTGGCGTCGGCTGTGGTCCCAGTGATAGCGAACCTCCGAAGGCAGCGCGCTCTCTGACGACTCACTTTTGACGCCGTTTCATTGGCTCACTCGGATTGTGGCGTCGGCTGTGGTCCCGGTGATAGCGAACCTCCGAAGACAGCGCGCTCTCTGACGACTCACTTTTGGCGCCGTTTCATTGGCTCACTCGGATTGTGGCGTCGGCTGTGGTCCCGGTAATAGCGAACCTCCGAAGACAGCGCGCTCTCTGACGACTCACTTTTGACGCCGTTTCATTGGCTCACTCGGATTGTGGCGTCGGCTGTGGTCCCGGTGATAGCGAACCTCCGAAGACAGCGCGCTCTCTGACGACGCACTTTTGGCGCCGTTTCATTGGCTCACTCGGATTGTGGCGTCGGCTGTGGTCAGGTAATAGCGAACCTCCAAAGACAGCGC
Source organism: Ixodes ricinus (assembly GCA_037355805.1). Lineage (NCBI taxonomy): Eukaryota > Metazoa > Arthropoda > Arachnida > Ixodida > Ixodidae > Ixodes > Ixodes ricinus. The sequence continues at coordinate 47,372 of JAZHYW010014429.1, read as the reverse complement.
GCTCTCTGACGACTCACTTTTGACGCCATTTCATTGGCTCACTCGGATTGTGGCGTCGGCTGTGGTCCCTGTAATAGCGAACCTCCGAAGACAGCGCGCTCTCTGACGACTCACCTTTGGCGCCGTTTGATTGGCTCACTCGGATTGTGGCGTCGGCTGTGGTCCACGTGATAGTGAACCTCCGAAGACAGCGCACTCTCTGACGACTCACTTTTGACGCCGTTTCATTGGCTCACTCGGATTGTGGCGTCGGCTGTGGTCCCTGTAATAGCGAACCTCCGAAGACAGCGCGCTCTCTGACGACTCACTTTTGGCGCCGTTTCATTGGCTCACTCGGATTGTGGCGTCGGCTGTGGTCCCTGTAATAGCGAACCTCCGAAGACAGCGCGCTCTCTGACGACTCACTTTTGGCGCCGTTTCATTGGCTCACTCGGATTGTGGCGTCGGCTGTGGTCCCTGTGATAGCGAACCTCCGAAGACAGCGCGCTCTCTGACGACTCACTTTTGACGCCGTTTCATTGGCTCACTCGGATTGTGGCGTCGGCTGTGGTCCCTGTAATAGCGAACCTCCGAAGACAGCGCGCTCTCTGACGACTCACTTTTGACGCCGTTTCATTGGCTCACTCGGATTGTGGCGTCGGCTGTGGTCCCTGTAATAGCGAACCTCCGAAGACAGCGCGCTCTCTGACGACTCACTTTTGGCGCCATTTCATTGGCTCACTCGGATTGTGGCGTCGGCTGTGGTCCCTGTAATAGCGAACCTCCGAAGACAGCGCGCTCTCTGACGACTCACTTTTGACGCCGTTTCATTGGCTCACTCGGATTGTGGCGTTGGCTGTGGTCCCTGTAATAGCGAACCTCCGAAGACAGCGCGCTCTCTGACGACTCACTTTTGGCGCCGTTTCATTGGCTCACTCGGATTGTGGCGTCGGCTGTGGTCCCTGTAATAGCGAACCTCCGAAGACAGCGCGCTCTCTGACGACTCACTTTTGACGCCGTTTCATTGCCTCACTCGGATTGTGGCGTTGGCTGTGGTCCCTGTAATAGCGAACCTCCGAAGACAGCGCGCTCTCTGACGACTCACTTTTGACGCCGTTTCATTGCCTCACTCGGATTGTGGCGTTGGCTGTGGTCCCTGTAATAGCGAACCTCCGAAGACAGCGCGCTCTCTGACGACGCACTTTTGGCGCCGTTTCATTGGCTCACTCGGATTGTGGCGTCGGCTGTGGTCAGGTAATAGCGAACCTCCGAAGACAGCGCGCTCTCTGACGACTCACTTTTGACGCCATTTCATTGGCTCACTCGGATTGTGGCGTCGGCTGTGGTCCCTGTAATAGCGAACCTCCGAAGACAGCGCGCTCTCTGACGACTCACTTTTGGCGCCGTTTCATTGGCTCACTCGGATTGTGGCGTCGGCTGTGGTCCCGGTAATAGCGAACCTCCGAAGACAGCGCGCTCTCTGACGACTCACTTTTGACGCCGTTTCATTGGCTCACTCGGATTGTGGCGTCGGCTGTGGTCCCGGTAATAGCGAACCTCCGAAGACAGCGCGCTCTCTGACGACTCACTTTTGACGCCGTTTCATTGGCTCACTCGGATTGTGGCGTCGGCTGTGGTCCAGGTAATAGCGAACCTCCGAAGACAGCGCGCTCTCTGACGACTCACTTTTGACGCCGTTTCATTGGCTCACTCGGATTGTGGCGTCGGCTGTGGTCCCGGTGATAGCGAACCTCCGAAGACAGCGCGCTCTCTGACGACTCACTTTTGACGCCGTTTCATTGGCTCACTCGGATTGTGGCGTCGGCTGTGGTCCCTGTAATAGCGAACCTCCGAAGACAGCGCGCTCTCTGACGACGCACTTTTGACGCCGTTTCATTGGCTCACTCGGATTGTGGCGTCGGCTGTGGTCCCGGTAATAGCGAACCTCCGAAGACAGCGCGCTCTCTGACGACTCACTTTTGACGCCGTTTCATTGGCTCACTCGGATTGTGGCGTCGGCTGTGGTCCCTGTAATAGCGAACCTCCGAAGACAGCGCGCTCTCTGACGACTCACTTTTGACGCCGTTTCATTGGCTCACTCGGATTGTGGCGTCGGCTGTGGTCCAGGTGATAGCGAACCTCCGAAGACAGCGCGCTCTCTGACGACTCACTTTGACGCCGTTTCATTGGCTCACTCGGATTGTGGCGTCGGCTGTGGTCCCGGTGATAGCGAACCTCCGAAGACAGCGCGCTCTCTGACGACTCACTTTTGGCGCCGTTTCATTGGCTCACTCGGATTGTGGCGTCGGCTGTGGTCCCGGTGATAGCGAACCTCCGAAGACAGCGCGCTCTCTGACGACTCACTTTTGGCGCCGTTTCATTGGCTCACTCGGATTGTGGCGTCGGCTGTGGTCCCGGTAATAGCGAACCTCCGAAGACAGCGCGCTCTCTGACGACTCACTTTTGACGCCGTTTCATTGGCTCACTCGGATTGTGGCGTCGGCTGTGGTCCCGGTGATAGCGAACCTCCGAAGACAGCGCGCTCTCTGACGACTCACTTTTGACGCCGTTTCATTGGCTCACTCGGATTGTGGCGTCGGCTGTGGTCCCGGTGATAGCGAACCTCCGAAGACAGCGCGCTCTCTGACGACTCACTTTTGACGCCGTTTCATTGGCTCACTCGGATTGTGGCGTCGGCTGTGGTCCCGGTGATAGCGAACCTCCGAAGACAGCGCGCTCTCTGACGACTCACTTTTGGCGCCGTTTCATTGGCTCACTCGGATTGTGGCGTCGGCTGTGGTCCCGGTGATAGCGAACCTCCGAAGACAGCGCGCTCTCTGACGACTCACTTTGACGCCGTTTCATTGGCTCACTCGGATTGTGGCGTCGGCTGTGGTCCCGGTAATAGCGAACCTCCGAAGACAGCGCGCTCTCTGACGACTCACTTTTGACGCCGTTTCATTGGCTCACTCGGATTGTGGCGTCGGCTGTGGTCCCGGTGATAGCGAACCTCCGAAGACAGCGCGCTCTCTGACGACTCACTTTTGGCGCCGTTTCATTGGCTCACTCGGATCGTGGCGTCGGCTGTGGTCCCGGTAATAGCGAACCTCCGAAGACAGCGCGCTCTCTGACGACTCACTTTTGGCGCCGTTTCATTGGCTCACTCGGATTGTGGCGTCGGCTGTGGTCCCGGTAATAGCGAACCTCCGAAGACAGCGCGCTCTCTGACGACTCACATTTGGCGCCGTTTCATTGGCTCACTCGGATTGTGGCGTCGGCTGTGGTCCCTGTAATAGCGAACCTCCGAAGACAGCGCGCTCTCTGACGACTCACTTTTGACGCCGTTTCATTGGCTCACTCGGATTGTGGCGTCGGCTGTGGTCCCTGTAATAGCGAACCTCCGAAGACAGCGCGCTCTCTGACGACTCACTTTTGACGCCGTTTCATTGGCTCACTCGGATTGTGGCGTCGGCTGTGGTCCCTGTAATAGCGAACCTCCGAAGACAGCGCGCTCTCTGACGACTCACTTTTGACGCCGTTTCATTGGCTCACTCGGATTGTGGCGTCGGCTGTGGTCCCGGTAATAGCGAACCTCCGAAGACAGCGCGCTCTCTGACGACTCACTTTTGACGCCGTTTCATTGGCTCACTCGGATTGTGGCGTCGGCTGTGGTCCCTGTGATAGCGAACCTCCGAAGACAGCGCGCTCTCTGACGACTCACTTTTGGCGCCGTTTCATTGGCTCACTCGGATTGTGGCGTCGGCTGTGGTCCCTGTAATAGCGAACCTCCGAAGACAGCGCGCTCTCTGACGACTCACTTTTGACGCCGTTTCATTGGCTCACTCGGATTGTGGCGTCGGCTGTGGTCCCGGTAATAGCGAACCTCCGAAGACAGCGCGCTCTCTGACGACTCACTTTTGACGCCGTTTCATTGGCCTCACTCGGATTGTGGCGTCGGCTGTGGTCCCTGTAATAGCGAACCTCCGAAGACAGCGCGCTCTCTGACGACTCACTTTTGACGCCGTTTCATTGGCTCACTCGGATTGTGGCGTCGGCTGTGGTCCCGGTAATAGCGAACCTCCGAAGACAGCGCGCTCTCTGACGACTCACTTTTGGCGCCGTTTCATTGGCTCACTCGGATTGTGGCGTCGGCTGTGGTCCCGGTAATAGCGAACCTCCGAAGACAGCGCGCTCTCTGACGACTCACTTTTGGCGCCGTTTCATTGGCTCACTCGGATTGTGGCGTCGGCTGTGGTCCCTGTAATAGCGAACCTCCGAAGACAGCGCGCTCTCTGACGACTCACTTTTGACGCCGTTTCATTGGCTCACTCGGATTGTGGCGTCGGCTGTGGTCCCGGTGATAGCGAACCTCCGAAGACAGCGCGCTCTCTGACGACTCACTTTTGACGCCGTTTCATTGGCTCACTCGGATTGTGGCGTCGGCTGTGGTCCCTGTAATAGCGAACCTCCGAAGACAGCGCGCTCTCTGACGACTCACTTTGGCGCCGTTTCATTGGCTCACTCGGATTGTGGCGTCGGCTGTGGTCCCGGTAATAGCGAACCTCCGAAGACAGCGCGCTCTCTGACGACTCACTTTTGACGCCGTTTCATTGGCTCACTCGGATTGTGGCGTCGGCTGTGGTCCCTGTAATAGCGAACCTCCGAAGACAGCGCGCTCTCTGACGACTCACCTTTGGCGCCGTTTCATTGGCTCACTCGGATTGTGGCGTCGGCTGTGGTCCCTGTAATAGCGAACCTCCGAAGACAGCGCGCTCTCTGACGACTCACTTTTGACGCCGTTTCATTGGCTCACTCGGATTGTGGCGTCGGCTGTGGTCCCGGTAATAGCGAACCTCCGAAGACAGCGCGCTCTCTGACGACTCACTTTTGGCGCCGTTTCATTGGCTCACTCGGATTGTGGCGTCGGCTGTGGTCCAGGTAATAGCGAACCTCCGAAGACAGCGCGCTCTCTGACGACTCACTTTTGACGCCGTTTCATTGGCTCACTCGGATTGTGGCGTCGGCTGTGGTCCACGGTGATAGCGAACCTCCGAAGACAGCGCGCTCTCTGACGACTCTACTTTGACGCCGTTTCATTGGCTCACTCTGGATTGTGGCGTCGGCTGTGGTCCCTGTAATAGCGAACCTCCGAAGACAGCGCGCTCTCTGACGACTCACTTTTGGGGCCGTTTCATTGGCTCACTCGGATTGTGGCGTCGGCTGTGGTCCCGGTGATAGTGAACCTCCGAAGACAGCGCGCTCTCTGACGACTCACTTTTGACGCCGTTTCATTGGCTCACTCGGATTGTGGCGTCGGCTGTGGTCCCGGTAATAGCGAACCTCCGAAGACAGCGCGCTCTCTGACGACTCACTTTTGACGCCGTTTCATTGGCTCACTCGGATTGTGGCGTCGGCTGTGGTCCACGGTGATAGCGAACCTCCGAAGACAGCGCGCCTCTCTGACGGCTCACATTTGACGCCATTTCATTGGCTCACTCGGATTGTGGCGTCGGCTGTGGTCCCTGTAATAGCGAACCTCCGAAGACAGCGCGCTCTCTGACGACTCACTTTTGGGGCCGTTTCATTGGCTCACTCGGATTGTGGCGTCGGCTGTGGTCCCGGTGATAGCGAACCTCCGACGACAGCGCGATCTCTGACGACGCACTTTTGGCGCCATTTCACTGGCTCACTCGGATTGTGGCGTCGGCTGTGGTCAGGTGATAGCGAACCTCCGAAGACAGCGCGCTCTCTGACGACTCACTTTTGACGCCGTTTCATTGGCTCACTCGGAATGTGGCGTCGGCTGTGGTCCCACGTGATAGCGAACCTCCGAAGACAGCGCGCTCTCTGACGGCTCACTATTTGACGCCGTTTCATTGGCTCACTCGGATTGTGGCGTCGGCTGTGGTCCCTGTAATAGCGAACCTCCGAAGACAGCGCGCTCTCTGACGACTCACTTTTGGGGCCGTTTCATTGGCTCACTCGGATTGTGGCGTCGGCTGTGGTCCCGGTGATAGCGAACCTCCGAAGACAGCGCGCTCTCTGACGACGCACTTTTGGCGCCGTTTCACTGGCTCACTCGGATTGTGGCGTCGGCTGTGGTCACGGTAATAGCGAACCTCAAAAGACAGCGCGCTCTCTGACGACCCACTTTTGACGCCGTTTCATTGCCTCACTCGAATTGTGGCGTTGGCTGTGGTCCCTGTAATAGCGAACCTCCGAAGAGCAGCGCGCTCTCTGACGACGCACTTTTGGCGCCGTTTCATTGGCTCACTCGGATTGTGGCGTCGGCTGTGGTCAGGTAATAGCGAACCTCCAAAGAAAGCGCGCTCTCTGACGACTCACTTTTGACGCAATTCCTTTGGCTCACTCGGATTGTGGCGTCGGCTGTGGTCAAGGTAATAGCAAACCTCAAAAGACAGCACGCTCTCTGACGACTCACTTTTAGCGCCGTTTCATTGGCTCACTCGGATTGTGGCGTCGGCTGTGGTCCCGGTGATAGCGAACCTCCGAAGACAGCGCGCTCTCTGACGACTCACTTTTAGCGCCGTTTCATTGGCTCACTCGGATTGTGGCGTCGGCTGTGGTTCCGGTGATAGCGAACCTCCGAAGACAGCGCGCTCTCTGACGACGCACTTTTGGCGCCGTTTCATTGGCTCACTCGGATTGTGGCGTCGGCTGTGGTCCCTGTAATAGCGAACCTCCAAATGACAGCGCGCTCTCTGACGACTCACTTTTGGCGCCGTTTCATTGGCTCACTCGGATTGTGGCGTCGGCTGTGGTCCCGGTGATTGTTAACCTCCGAAGACAGCGCGCCTGTGACGACGCACTTTGGCGCCGTTTCATTGGCTCACTCGGATTGTGGCGTCGGCTGTGGTCCCGGTGATAACGAACCTCCGAAGACAGCGCGCTCTCTGACGACTCACCTTTGGCGCCGTTTGATTGGCTCACTCGGATTGTGGCGTCGGGTGTGGTCCACGTGATAGCGAACCTCCGAAGACAGCGCGCTCTCTGACGACTCACTTTTGACGCCGTTTCATTGGCTCACTCTGGATTGTTCCGTCAGCTGTGGTCAGGTAATAGCGAACCTCCGAAGACAGCGCGCTCTCTGACGACTCACTTTTGACGCCGTTTCATTGGCTCACTCGGATTGTGGCGTCAGCTGTGGTCAGGTAATAGCAAACCTCCGAAGACAGCGCGCTCTCTGACGACTCACTTTTGGCGCCGTTTCATTGGCTCACTCGGATTGTGGCGTCGGCTGTGGTCAGGTAATAGCGAACCTCCGAAGACAGCGCGCTCTCTTACGACTCACCTTAGACGCCGTTTCATTGCCTCACTCGGATTATGGCGTCGGCTGTGGTCCCGGTGATAGCGAACCTCCGAAGACAGCGCGCTCTCTGACGACGCACTTTTGGCACCGTTTCATTGGCTCACTCGGATTGTGGCGTCGGCTGTGGTCCCTGTAATAGCGAACCTCCGAAGACAGCGCGCTCTCTGACGACTCACTTTTAGCGCCGTTTCATTGGCTCGCTCGGATTGTGGCGCCGGCTGTGGTTCCGGTGATAGCGAACCTCCGAAAACAGCGCGCTCTCTGACGACGCACTTTTGGAGCCGTTTCATTGGCTCACTCGGATTGTGGCGTCGGCTGTGGTCCTGGTGATCGCGAACCTCCGAAGACAGCGCGCTCTCTGACGACTCACTTTTGACGCCGTTTGATTGGATCACTCGGATTGTGGTGTCGGCTGTGGTTCCGTTGATCGCGAACCTCTGAAGACAGCGCGCTCTCTGACGACTCACTTTTGACGCCGTTTCATTGGCTCACTTGGATTGTGGCGTCGGCTGTGGTCCCGGTGGTCGCGAACCTCCGAAGACAGCGCGCTCTCTGACGACTCACTTTTGACGCCGTTTCATTGGCCCACTCGGATTGTGGCGTCGGCTGTGGTTCCGGAGATAGCGAACCTCCGAAGACAGCGCGCTCTCTGACGACTCACTTTTGACGCCGTTTCATTGGCTCACTCGGACTGTGGCGTCGGCTGTGGTCCCGGTGATAGCGAACCTCCGAAGACAGCGCGCTCTCTGACGACTCACCTTTGACGCCGTTTCATTGGCTCACTCGGATTGTGGCGTCGGCTGTGGTCCCGGTGAACGCGAACCTCCGAAGATAGCGCGCTCTCTGACGACGCACTTTTGGCGCCGTATCATTGGCTCACTCTGATCGTGGCGTCGGCTGTGGTCCCGGTAATAGCGAACCTCCGAAGACAGCGCGCTCTCTGACGACTCACTTTTGGCGCCGTTTCATTGGCTCACTTCGATTGTGGCGTTGGCTCTGGTGCCGGTGATAGCGAACCTCCGAAGAGAGCGCGCTCATTGACGACGCACGTTTGGCGCCGTTTCATTGGCTCACTCGGATCTTGGCGTCGGCTGTGGTCCCGGTAATAGCGAACCTCCGAAGACAGCGCGCTCTCTGACCACGCACTTTTGGTGCCGTTTCACTGGCTCACTCGGATTGTGGCGTCGGCTGTGGTCCCGGTAATAGCGAACCTCCGAAGACAGCGCGCACTCTGGTGACGCACTTTTGGCGCCGTTTCATTGGCTCACTCGGATCTTGGCGTCGGCTGTGGTCTCGGTAATAGCGAACCTCCGAAGACAGCGCTCTCTCTGACGACGCACTTTTGGTGCCGTTTCATTGGCTCACTCGGATCGTGGCGTTGGCTCTGGTGCCGGTGATAGCGAACCCTCAAAGAGAGCGCGCTTGCTGACGACGCACTTATGACGGCGTTTCATTGGCTCACTCGGATTGTGGCGTCGGCTGTGGTCCCGGTGATAGCGAACCTCCGAAGACAGCGCGCTCTCTGGTGACGCACTTTTGGCGCAGTTTCATCGGCTCACTCGGATCTTGGCGTCGGCTGTGGTCCCGGCAATAGCGAACCTCCGAAGACAGCGCACTCTCTGACGACGCACTTTGGTGCCGTTTCATTGGCTCACTCTGATCGTGGCGTTGTCTTTGGCGCCGGTGATAGCGAACCCCCAAGAGAGCGCGCTCTCTGACGACGCACTTTTGGCGCCGTTTCATTGGCTCACTCGGATTGTGGCGTCGGCTGTGTCCCGGTGATAGCGAACCTCCGAAGACTGCGCGCTCTCTGGTGACGCACTTTTGGCGCCTTTTCATTGGTTCACTCGGATCTTGGTGTCGGCTGTGGTCCCGGTGATAGCGAACCTCCGAAGAAAGCGCGCTTTCTGACGACGCACTTTTTTGCCGTTTCATTGGCTCACTCTGATCGTGGCGTTGGCTCTGGTGCCGGTGATAGCCAAACTCCGAAGAGAGCGCGCTTTCTGACGACGCACTTTTGGCGCCGTTTCATTGGTTCACTCAGATCTTGGTGTCGGCTGTGGTCCCGGTGATAGCGAACCTCCGAAGACAGCACGCTCTCTGACGACTCACTTTTGGCGCCGTTTCATTTTCTCACTCGGATTGTGGCGTCGGCTGTAGTCCCGGTGATAGCGAACCTTCGAAAACAGCGCGCTCTCTGGTGACGCACTTCTGGCGCCATTTCATTGGCTCACTCTGATCTTGGCGTCGGCTGTGGCCCCGGTGATAGCGAAGCTCCGAACTTTGCGAGAGCCGCGGTTTGAGCTCGAAATCTGCGCTTCGGATCGAGGCGAAGTTAAGCTTTGTCAACATGGCGGTGCCGTACGCTGAGGCCGAGCTTATCTTCCGCCACCGTCGGCGTCGCTACCGGAACGCCATTCAACTCCCCGACGACGACTTTCGGCGACAGTACCGGCTATCGAAAGCCGTTGTGCGTTGACTCTGCGACAAGCTTCGTTCGGCGCCCGGACTTCGAGGCGGCGGACGATCGCGTCTAACATGACCGTGGAACAACAGGTTCTCTGCGCGCTCCGGTTCTACGGAAACGGTAGGTTTCAAGGCATGGTGGCGACAGACGAGAACCTGTCAGTCTCCCACATGGCTGTGAGCCGGTCTGTCAGAGTTTTTGCGGCTGCCATCGTTTTTTTTTCGTAATATCCGAAGAGGTACTACTAAGCCGGTATACAATTCAGAATGTTGGAAAACAAACAAGAACCGGGGTAATTTTTGGGTAGGGTCGAGTCTCACGGCATCCGGCAGGATTATTTCCCCGAAATTCAACTGGCAGTCGTCACTTATTGGCGGTCAAATCAGTTCATCGAAGGACGTGTCATCGACAGATCGTTTCATCGGCACGCGATGTAATCACATGAAGGAGATTTTCTTCAGTTAGAGGTATATACACATTACACATTTTCACACCTTTATACATGTAAGTGAGGTGTCCCATAACTAACACCCTAATAAGTGTAGCGATAAACCGTATAAACAAATGTAAACCTCACACCCTTAAAAATGTGTGACTTTTAAACACGTTTCTTAAAACGTGTGATAATGCACTACACCTTTTTAGAAAGAGGTAACACTACAATAGTCCTTCTTGTCAAGGTGTAATTACCACAGTCCACTTCTTTTTGGAGTGTACAAAGTGGCCCGGGACCCAGTAAAATGAGTGAACAAATAAATTCCACAAACGAGTCGCCGAAACATCACGTTGCTACTTGGGCAGTGTCGAGGCAATTTGGGCCGAAAAGCGGCTCATAATCTTTGCCGGATGTACGGTTTTAAGCCTCGTCCCGACATCGAGCAGGTATAGGCGATGCAAATAAGCGATTTATGTCTAATAGCACTGGCATCACTGATCTCTCAGTTGGCTGGATCGCGGATAGAGGCCTGTATTGCTGGGGTCGAGTGGCACCACCGGCAGTCATCGCTTGACACGAGCTAATGCATTCTATAGGAGAAACGGGAAAACTGAAGTTTATTACGTTAGTAGGTTGTTCTCGACCATGAAACTTCAATCATGTTTTCCGCAAATAACAGTTAATATTGTGGGCAAGAATATTAAACGCGTTAGAATACCAATCTTTTTTAAATAAATGATGTGTGGTTGAGGGTCGAGGGCGAATTTGTAGGACGTTAACTGTGATGTGTTTAATGAGACAAGGCTTGCCGAGAGTTCTTCTGGAGTCATGCGTGATCTCGGAGCCATCAGAGCTCAGCAAACGATAATTTAGAAGGCCTTTACTGGGGACATTCGCATAGTTTTAACCGCTTGTACAAAGTACTTCTCGTGAAAGCTTTTCCTTTGAACTGCTGTGAGGACTTCCGTGACACACTGAAACCCGAGCGTGCCGTTCAGTCGCTGAACGTGTCAGTTATTTAGTAACCGAAGCAAGCGACGTCGGTAAAGTCGGTAATGCTCCGGCCGATTTTTTTTTAAATCGATGTTTAAACGTTTGACGAATGTCTATTTAATTTCCAAGCATCCGATATAATGACCGCAGCACTTCATAAAATACTCGCCGTCGAGCTCCGCCTACAAGCTTCCTACTTCTGCGTGTTTTTGCCTTAGACTTGCGTGTATCGCCTGTTGTCAAGCAATGGCCGCCGCTGATGCCAGTGACGGGCTCCCGATTTGCGATCCAGACTTGCACTGTGAGAGTTCTAATGCAATTCACCCGCGGAGTGCTGCACGGAGAACCGGCCCTGAACGAACTTGCCGAATGCACCGAGTGCAGACTGATGCTGTCGCCGTAGATGTTGTAGAAAAGTACCGACCTCGAACCGAAACTAGCGCCTTTTTGTTCGACGTGGTGGGTGGGAATGCGAGAGTGCAGTCGCTGCCATCGTTTATCTATAAACGTTGGTAGGTGCAACGTGGAACTTACATTTGCGATGACTTCCAATTAAGCAAGCCGGCTGTGAGAGATATCTATACAGACGGCGTAAGTTTCCGAAACCAGCTGACGTATAAAACAGCATACACTTGAGACAATTGATGGCACTATACACGCAAGAGCTTGCTTCGTTTTAAGCATGGTATTTTGAGTGAACCACTGAAAGGATACGGTTTAAATCTAGTTCGTTGGAATATCTAGCAATACGTTTCGTAAGACTTATTTCCCTGGTGAGGGCGTTGAGAACGAGAGCTTTCTCAAACAAAATACGAAGGGGCAAGATAGCTGCCGTTCAAATATGACTTTGCTCAAGCCTCGGGCAACGTCTCCATGTTTAGCTTTCCCGGACGGTGAGTGAACGCGTCATAGGTTTCTGCTGTGGGAGCGTTGTCGACAAATGTTCCACTTTTCACACGCACACGGATGATGTGAGATCTCGCGGCCTCTGTGTTTGTCCTTAGCCTTTCATTGCACACTGGAAGGTTTCAGCGTCTGTACGGCAACATAGCGACTCAAATTGTGCAAATAAAGCACCGGTCGTCGATTCCTCCCTTCGTGAAATATCAGACGCTTAGAATTCAAGCTCGCGTTTGAGTTTGTGGCCTGCGGGACGCGATTTCGAGCAGAAAATCTACTTTTTCTTCGGTTCCGCTGTGCGAATGCCTCATTGTAGCAGAACGAACTCCCGTAGTCTGCTCTCGCTTCTCATCTGAGGGAGGCATGACGGGATCGAATTTCGGCCCAACGGCGCTACGGAGCCCAAAGACAACGCACAGCGAGCGGTGTGAACGCTCGCCTCCCTACGCTGTCTCGTGCTCTCGTGCACCGCCTAGGGATCGCGGGGGATTTTTTGTCAAAAGTTGCGAAGTTGAGCGCGCGCAGGGAGGAGGAAACTTTGCGGCGTTCTTTTGGTCACTCCCACCGCTACGTCAGAAAGCAAAGAATGTTTGGTTTCACGAGTTTAGCAACCCTGGAATACCTGTCATCTACAAGGTATTTGCGCGTGCTTTTCGGTGAACATCTGTCATGGGAGCGCATGTCGACCACCTGGCGAGACGCCTACGAACGGTATCTGCTTATATATGCCGCCTTCGTTTAATATAAGACATATCAAGCACTGGGGGAGTCTATACTACGATACGGTGTAACAGTTATGGTTCCTGATCGTATAAAAAAATATATATTATTCTGCGAAACATAGCAAGAAACATTGCGTTAAGAACTAAATTTGCTGAGCTCGAAACTGACGTAAATATGCGGTCGCTACGGATCTTGCCAGTTGACAAATTGTATATCTATATCATATTAGTACACAATTACTGTATCGTACACGTTTAAGCAGCCACTAAAAAAAGCAAGGGTCCTGAGAAAAATAAAACGTTTCGTTCTGCCAAGGGTTTTCACAAACTACGGTAGAAAGGTACGGCATTTAATGCAAAAGCATTAACTGTCCCACGGAGAGGAGCCGGCGTTGTCTGTAACCGTCTGTAGCAGCGAAACGGCAGCTAAATTCCCATTGGCTGCGACGCTTCATGTGGCTCCATAGCAACGGCGTCATCGCTGCTAAAGGTCAGCCGGACTGCTGGCGGCGCAGCGGGAGGGGGGACGCGGGTATGCGTCGTCAACCGGTAGTTTAAGGTCGTCTTAGACGTCGTCCTCTAGGCGTCGTTCTTGGCGTCGTCCTAGAGGTCGTCCTCTAGGCGTCGCTCTAGACGTGGTCCTTAGAGGTCGTCCTAGACGTCGTCCTGAGTAGGTCGTCCTAGAGGTCGTCCATTAGGTCGTCCGAGAGGTCGTCCTATACATCAGTTTAAACTTTAATACATGTAGAAACATCACTCGAAAACATTTCACCCGCTGTAACTATAATGCTTTCGCATCTTACACGTCAGCAGCCTTAACTGTAATTTTTATCTCCTCGGACCCGTGGCGAGTTAACGTACGCCGCTTGTCATTTGTTTTAATTAACAACTGTCGGCGATTCGCTACTCACGACATATCAATATTTGATGTTCCATATTGTTATAACATGTTTCCAAATTGACTTTAAGATGTGCAGTCACTTAGGATTGTTAAGAGAGAGCTGAGAGAGTAATGTAAAAACCTTGATGCATAACAAAATTTTTACCCCTGGTGTTTTTTTTAAGTTTATTTTTAAAGTGGGAAGTAAGTTGGTACGTTGTTCTGTGTAAGTGCTTGAATCTTGTGGTTTTCAAAGTTTAAAAATTACGGAGTTCGTAACTTGCTTTGTGTACGTTGTTTTGTGTAAGAGTCATAACACTATTTCTATTCCTCGCAACAGTGTCCCTCCCCGCAAGCACATACGTGCTTTTGCGGGCCTGGGTAATTTATGTACTCGTTTATTATGCAATAAACGTATGTATATTATGTATGTTTCATTCAGTTTAAAATATGTACTCTTCCGTTTTCTTATGAAATATTGGTGTTTGTGAAGGCATACTTTAATAAGCCTCATGTTAAAGTAAAGAGATGAGCACCGAAATTTTTTTCCGTATCCCTTTAAGGAAAAAAGGGAAAGGAGGAAAAGAGGCGTGAAAATAAGGAATTGCACCCATCCGGCTACGAAGGTCACTTCTATATACACTTAGTGAGACTGTTAGTGCGAACAGAGCATTGGCGCTCTTTCGCATTTGACTTCGAAGGCTATTGACGGATATCCAATTTTACCGATTAGCATTGTGTCCCGAATGAGCACTTTCCACCACACTAGTATTTTGGAGCACAGCACTACGATACTCCTAAAGCCTCCCGACTTTTGTATATAAAAAAACTTACACCAGCTTTTTTTTTTCTAAATGTTTAGTGTTTTTGTGAAATAGTTATAATTAGGTCACAAAAATAGACCTCGGGAATCCCCCCCCCCTTTTTCTTAAAACCTGGCCCATAAATTTGCTCTTGGAAGCAACATTTACAAAGTCCCGCATTGCTGTAACATTCTCTGCATGGTCCCCTTCGACATTTTCCCACATGGGAAAAGAGTGACACTGGAAATACGAAGTAGAAACCGAAAGCGAGAATCAGTCCTTGGGTCAAATGCCACATACCACAGCCCAACAGGGACGCCGCTTGCTCTGAGAAGACGAACATAAAGTTCTTGAAGGAGCCAAACTTCTCATCAATTTCTTCTGCGAGGGCCCCATCCGGTGCCCTGACTTCTTTCCGGGGTTAGGTGACATGACCGACCAGTACAGGACATGGTTCACGTAACTGAAACACAATCATGGTAAGCACGAGTCACATATCTGGCTCAAAATGTTTTATATTTTTGTAAAAAAATATGTTATAGCCATGTTCTTGGTAGGAGGATTCGTGAACGCTGTAGCTAATTTTCTTTTGGGAGATATAAACTTTAGAAGCTCGAGGCGTGGAGATTAACAAAGTTTCACTATTGCACTTTTGTACAGCCGTCAATTTCACACCGGATAATGCGCGTAATAGTGAGTTTTTTTTTTTTCTCGATTTATTTTATGAAACGTTAACAAGTGCACAGAATAAAAATATACAATAAAGATATGCAAAAACAAACAAACAAAAAACGAAACATATCATCAAATAAACACGTTTTAGAGACATTTTCACAAATTATTTACCAACGAACTTCATATGAAATGGCGCAAAATAGATCAAAATGAGCATCTTAGTGAGATTGTGGCAACCCGGATTGCGCCTTTGCCGACGGAGATCATAGAGAAGCAGAGAGGCACCCCGGGTGAAGGTGTCAAATAAATAAATTTATTCGAACTGGGTTACAGCTCTTCTGAAGCCAGCGAGGCCTTTGGAGTCTGATGGCGTCCTCGGATGCTCGCAGTATCCATCCTCTCTCAAGCCTCCCCCACGCGAGTTTCCCGGAATTCTTGCCTCGTTTCTGAATTCCCCGACGGGAAGTGTTTGTGTGCACCTCGCTCAGTGGTTGCCCTCCCCTCCCATTGCATGTTCCGGCTCCGTGGGTGAATGCGTAGATCCCCCAGTTCCGAACTGCCCAGCCCGAGACTCTGGAAGGGTCGGTGGCGTACCACAGCACGCAACGCGTATAGCAGAAGCTCGCGCTGCAGAACCCAGGAAACCTGGGGTCAATCCCCACACCTGCTCGCTTACACCGGTGGGTTCGATAACCGACCGGCACACGGAAACAATGGAGAGTCGCGGTTCCTTGTCTCCCTTGTGCACACACGTTACAGACCACTTGCTTGGTTCGTTATGACAACTTTCGGTGACCAAAGTTTAGGTTGACAAACTCTTTGTCTGCCCTCTTTCCTCTCTGTGTGAACGGTTATAAATTGTTGTTCACTTGCGAATAAACTCAGCTGCGTTTGAGATTTTGTGTCGTTTTGTCCGTTACTATATTTCCCTTTATCTCAGGGTTTAGATTATGGTGTTTCCTAACCAGCTCGCCTGCATAATATCGCTCCTTGCAATTCTCCTTCCGGAAGCAGGTTTGATTAATGCGTTAGCATTAGTATCCACATGACAGAGAAAAGCTGACGGCGTCCGTCTGTGGACAAAACAGTGGAAAGGGAAGGGCGCCGCGTAGAGAGGAGGAGAGGGAGGAGAGTAGTGAAGGACAAAGGCGAGAGGAAGGCGACGTCACGGGGCAGAAGCCAGTGCGGATGCTGGGGCGAGTCGGAACTTGCAGGTGTGCTCAGCGCGTATGCCTTGGTTTGTGCTGCAAAGTGTAGTGTGAACCAAGTGCTAGCGCTGGTTCAAGTAGGCGGCAAAACGTCGAAGGAAGATCCATTGGTGGATCCTTAGGGAATGCGTTAGCGTGACCCATGGAAAACACCACACACGTCACCCTTTGGGAAATGCTAACACTGACCCCGTAACGAAGCCAAAAAGAGGCAGCAAAAATAGAGGAAGCCAAAACATAAAAGTGAAGGGGTCAGCGTTAGCGTTTCCCGAAGAGGGACGAATGTGTATGCCGTTTCTAAGGGGTCATGCTAATGCATTCCCTAAGGGTCCACCAATAGATCCTCCTTTCATTTTTCTCCTTCTCCCACTTTTGTATGTAATCTTCCTCCTTAATTGCAACGTGCCTTGGAGTTTTTAACGCTATGCCAGATTAGACATTGGCTTGGAGTTCTGCAGTCAATTGTCAACTACCTTGGGCTTTGCTTGAAGAAAAGGTTCGTCAACCCCAAGCTGTCCGGCTACCTGGCTCAGCACAACATCCCTAGAGGTACCGAAAGAGGATCCTCGTGGCCTTCGGGAATTCTGCAAGTCAACTGCTTCAGAAGCTTTTCAAGCTTTCCGAGGTGCTGTAGAAAAGCGTCATTGGTGAAAATTTCCGTTTTTCGGTGTACTTTCACACCTGGAACTGTTTACGACAGTCGACGTTCCAGTAGCAGTGGGCCGTCAAGAGCAGACAGGTGTTGAAGAAGCTAGGTCCAAGAGATAATAAGTCAGAGCTTTCTACTGCTCTTCGACATTACTTAAATCCTGATGAAGTTAGTATCTCGCGAAAGTCAGATTCGATTTTGAAAGTGCGACCAAAATTTTGCCTTAACATTAGACCTTCCCGTTTTCATTTATTTTATTCTGTGCAATCAATTGCGAACCGAGTGCCGGCTCAGGAGGATCGGTTGTCTTTTGTAAGTGATTCGGTGAAGAAATTCAAAGATTTGGTTGACCTGTCTTTTCCTATGGAACGGAGAAAACTTAATAGGGTTTTAGCATTGAAAAACGAGTTTTCTGGGACGTCGTTCGCCTTGCTCCAGACGGACAAAGTGGGCAGTTTGCAGTGCTCCCAGTTGTCACATTTAGTAAACGGGCATTGGATGCACTTTCAGAGCTTTTTGAAACGACCAGCGTGCCCATTGGTTATAAAGCTCGAAATGTTTAAAGTTTTAGATGAGGATGAGTTTAACCGCCACGTTAAACAATATATTAGTTGTGTTTTGCGTTCTTCCTTTGCGGTAAATTTTCTGGTAAAATACCATAAAGGTTGGTTCACACAGGGGCGTTTGCTTACGATTTCTTACGTTACGTAAGGAGGCACCGGGATCCTCGCGTTTCGTACGCCGCGTGCAAAGCTGCTCCTCGAACCGGTCGCCACGCTTCATTCGAAGCATGTCCCGGGGACTCGCCACGTAAGCGGTCGGAACCTAACGTAGAAAAACGCCCCTGTGGGAACCGACCTTTAGGAGGGCTTCCCGTTTCGCGTGGTGGTCAAGGAAAACAGTTCGTGGCAGAAGGTTGCTCTGTTCATACAGACTTATTTGGGGTACGTTCATCTTGATTTAAAATTGGGTAAAGCATCGCAAAAAACAACGTACGGGGTAAAGGAGCACCCTGACCGTTGTTTTTTACGCTGTTTTATCCTTTTAAATATGTCATACCAACTCGCCCAGGCTTCAACTTTAGTTCATCTTGAAGATAGTTTGTCCCTTTGCCGTTCAGAGGAGTGGCTTGATAGCCTATCCTCCCTTCACCAGAAGGCATGTGATTTGAAGTCCCTAGATTTAAAAGATATATATCCCTCCTTGAATAGTAACCTGTTTCAGATTATGGTCAGAGACATTCACGAGTTGAATTTAGTTCGTTTTCGAGCTCAAGGGGGATTTCGGTTGACGGGTTGTTGAACTGTTATTTAAGGTACCGTGGTAAAGTTTAACAAAGCCCTTCAATCAGCGGAGAGATGTGTGTATCGGCTCCGCAGTGGCTACGCTGTTGTCTGAATATCATCTCAATGTGCTAGACAAGCGAGTGCCATCTTTCGTAGAATCTTCGGGGATAGGAAAATTTAATTTCCGCAGATTTGTGGACAACATATTTCCCTGCGCTCCAAATGAATACTACACAAGTAACGTTCGTGATTACATCATCGAAGTAGGGTTCACGGCTGGTTCTACGGTCATGGGGAAGTTGCAATTTTTAGATTTACAGTTGCCTAAATATCCGAGTCCCGGCAAGGGTCAGAGGTGTCTTCTTTTTCTTCGTCCCACAAAATGAAATTCGTGGATCGAGATAATATTATCCTGTATATGAGTTTCTCATATCCGTTGTTATATTTTCAGACCTATGTTAGCCAGCGATGATATTATAAAAAAAAGAACGGGAAAAATGTTATCAGTCCTGTTTGTTTATTTATTTTAGATACCTGCAGAGCCAGTGGCAGTATAGCTAGGGTGACCACCTTCCTGCTAACGAAATGCGGGACACGCGGGGCAAGGGGGAGGGGGGTAGTGGAAATTTATGAACACGCACACCACGAACCGAGGCTCTTTTAACAGATTTAATATCCTGTGCTGCTTATACACCTGCATATTGTATTGCAGCAATTAAGCTAAAATAGTTTTCACTCCCAGGGATATATATATGTTTATGCCAAATATGTTATTAACTGTGTCGAAGTTGAAAGCATAAATATCAACTGCTGCAGCAATCAATGCATGAAATGAAATTAACAAACAGTAAATCTTTTTCGGGTTATTGTTTCTTGTCAGCGCTTACTTTTATCAACAAGGTCCTTCACAAATTTTTAACATTATGTTCTTTTTCTTTTTGCCTTGTGTGGCTGTCTTCACTAAAAAAAATCCACAGCAACCCTTTCGCGTTTATACAGCGATATGAAAACAATGACAATAAACGAGCAAGTTTCTCTTACAATATTTTGCCACTAAGGAGAGAGGCACAACGGCGCATGTGCGTCGGGTCTCCTGCATGAAGGACGGTCGCTTCCCGCAATGCTTGTATAGAAAATGGCGTACCAGTGCGGTTCACACGATTACCAATAACCTTCGCGCTTCCCCGTGCCCCGTTGTTCGGCAGCACCATGAGTTGCAGAGTCAATTTTACGGCAGTGTGAAACGTGGGACATTTTGAAGATTTGGGAATTTCTCGCGGGACGCTGGACTCAAGCCCTCAATGTGGGACAGTCCCGCGAGTCGCGGGACGGGTGGTCACCCTAGTTATTGCAGGGAAAAAAAACAATAAAACGTTACAGTAAAAAGTATTGGGCAAATGGAAACAGAACAATGACTACATGCAAATATGTGCATACCCCAAAAAGGACACACAAACTATAATATCACAGAAAGGATCAAGGAAGTAGGAATAAATTTGAAAAAAAGGTCATTGTTTGTAGTGTTTTCAATTTCCAAGGCTAAAGAGTTCATATCACTCATTGTTTTAACAAAAATGAGTTCGTAAATAAGTCGTATTTAAACATGTATTCTTTGACTTTAAACGGATTAAAAAACTTAGGGAATACATAGGTGGGAGGAGAAAGGTATAAGGAGACATTTATACCACTTTGGCCAAGATATATGTTATAAAAAAATTTAGGAGTAACTTTTTTTTTGTTGCCATGTTTTCCCAATCTTAGCTGCTCTTTATTTGCGTCACACTTACACCATGAATGTATTTTTTTTTAGAAAAACGAGCTGCCTTATTTAGTACATCTATTTTGTTACATATTTTGGTAATAGGTCCCATGAAACGCATGCATACTCCAGGACTAGCCGAACATAAAAGTCAAATAAGCAACTTCCCTTAGGTTGCGAGGTGCTTGCTTTAAATTGTTTTGTATGAAGTTTAATGTCATGCTTGCCTTGCTGACGATTTGGTTGACGTGTGCTTCCCAAGAAAAGGTACTGGAAAAGAATAACCTAAATATTTAACTTCAGACTTCTCAAGGACTAGCTTTAAGAAGAAATCGAGGAGAGAAGTGCTTCTGCCCACGCGGAAAGCATAAATTAACACCTTTTTTGCATTAAAAGCCAATCCCCAAAAAGTGCACCAATGCTCCCTTTTCGCGAGGTCAGATTCTAGACGGTGTGCATCCTCATCAGAAAAAATGCTTCTCTACAGTACGCAATCATCAGCATACAACCTGAGACAAGAGGTGATTGCCTGTGTAATATCGTTTATAAATAATAGAAAGAGACACGGACCCAGCGCTGACCCCTGGGGTACTCCCGATGTGATATCCTCGTATCTAGATCTGACGCCGTTAAACGCAAAACATTGTTTTCTGTTATTAAGCTACTCTCGTATCCATGAAATAATTGAGCGCTCAATACCAAAATATTTTAGTTTTCTAATTATTCCGTTGTGGCATATTGAATCAAACGCTTTTCGATATCCAAAAGTAAGCAGTCAAAAGCGCTATGCTTCGGAATAAGTATTTTAGCCTTCTTTGTAACTCATTCAACTATTGTTTTTATTTCCAAATACATATTAGTAGGGTGCCTTCATGTGCGCTCTGCTTAGGGTGGAGACATCTGGCCTAACCATTTTCTCCCTCACTTTTATTTTTATTTTCTTGTTCAGAAGCGTGTGAAAGAGCGTGTCCCGGCACGCGTCTGTGGCGCGGACTGTGCTATGGCGACATTTTGTTTTCGTCGATTTATTCGTATTTTACCCGTGAGCGCGTGCTGTCGGCATCGGGTACTACAAAGGGTGGCATCACCCTAAGCAGAAGGACATTGAGGCACCCTACATATTAGGATATCTCTGTTCAACCCTGCACGATCTTAGTGTGCTTACGACGAGCCACGCTTGTAGCGTATGCAAGCGTTTGACCACGCGCGCTAACATAGCACAGACAAAAAAAATAGAATCAACGAAAGTATCGCCTTCAGAGCCTTATCAGGCCTTTCGCTAGGAGTCTGCTGATGACTAGTTACACTTTTTTGCAACGTTCAAAAAGTGCCGACCAACGGAGCCATCAATTGTAATTCTGGTGTGTCTATGTTTATACAGCGGGAAGTTAGTCAGCTCTGAGGGCATCTGGTGTCTTCGTTGGAGATGAAAGACAGTGGAGTATACCGCTGCTGGTCTGACGACTTTAACGTGCATCACGCAATAGTGATACATGACAGCACGCCGGTACGATGCTCATCCAGATTGAAACGGTCAGAGGCGGTGGATTGAATCCACGATCAGTGAGCTTTACAGCGTGAGCTTGCGCTACACGTGCTACCGATCCACGAGAAACGAGACATCGCAGTAGAATTCAAGCTGGAGAGAAAAACAACAACAGCAACAGCAAGAAAATCTCCGGTTTGAGGCATTTAGTACTAGTGTCGCCATCTCGTTTAACAAGTTGGAAATGAAATTAACAGGGTGATTTTATTAGCACAAATACGCAAATAGAACAATATTTTGCTTTCTCGTCATGGTCTTAAAATTAAGATTAGAGGCATCCCTAGTACGTACGGCCAAGCGTTTTGTCACCTTTGTCTTCTAAATAATTGTATTATCAAAAATGCCTCAAAACGCGCTAAAAACAGTCAAAACGGTCATATTTCTGGAAATCAATAAAAATCTCCAGCGCTCTAAAAGAAAACTCCTAGGGCCGTACAACCTTCATTACGTTATCATAAGTAACCCCCAAAAGAATGAATACTCTCGTGCATTCCTGAATTCAACTCAGGTTTGTGTAGCGAAATTTGCCCATTGAGTGACGAGCGGTTGAATCCCCCTTAAAATTACTATTCCCGTGAATGACCTTCATACTGAATATAGAAAAAAAAATACACCACTCGACCTGGCCGCTTACCACAAGTGCGCGACCTGCAGAAGCTTCAAAAATCTCAATGCATGGAGGAAGCGCCCAGATAATTTGTGAAGACCGCGTCTTCTGTTCGTTTCGCCAACAAAAACACTTAGCAGTGCGGCGGAGAAAAGCTCACCGGAGAAAAGCTCACCGGAGAAAAGCTCCCCGGAGAATTCACCGGAGAAAAGCTCCCCGGAGAATAGCTCACCGGAGAATAGCTCACCAGAGAAACGCTCACCGGAGAAAAGCTCAACGCAAAACCCGCAGATGCGGAGAAAAACTCACCGGCCCTGAGCGGATGAGAAAAAAACTCACGGAATCTTTTTTTTTCTTAGCTTAGCGGAGTGTGAGTCGCATGTGAGTGATTGAGTGAATAAACTTTTATTGTAGTGACGTGTGACAAACCCTCGGGTGGAGCCCCTAGTCCTGGGCCCCATATGTGGTGGCGACCGCCTTGGCGCGGTCCACCAGCGATTGCTGGCCAGTGGCCGTGTCATCGGTCAGCCGCTCCTCCCAAGAGGTGGGGGTGGGATTGGGTGGGACGGCGGGAATGAGCTGGCACTGCTAGACCATGTGAAAAAGGTTGGGACGGTCGCCGCAGTTCGGGCACTGAGGAGGGCTGAGTGACGGGTGGAGGTAAGAGTAGAAGAGGGGGTCGGGAATGGGTTAGTTTGCAGTTGTCGCCACAGGACGGCGTCTCTGCGAGTAAGGGAAGGGTGAGGAGGAGGATAATGTTGCCGAGCGAGGCGTAGCTCTGCAAGGTGAGTGCTGTAGGAGAAAGGAGCTGTTTGGATGCTGTCAAAGTCTTCCCCAGGCGCCTGGTGTGAGAGGTCTCGGGCGAGCGCATGAGCGCGCTCATTACCGGGGACGGCTGCGTGTCCAGGCTCCCATAACAGCCGCAAATTGTGGGAGGTGGAGGATAGGAACGTGTCGAGTAAAGTTGCAGTGGAAGGATGTAAGGTGTTATATAGGAAGTGCCGACAGGCCGTCTGCGAATCAGTGAGAATGTGAATGGGGATGGAGGAGGAGACGAAGGAGGTAGAAAGGATTGCCCTGGCGACCGCTCGTTCTTCCAGGATAGACACGTCGGTAAGACCACGCTCAGTGGCCGCGTGGACTGTCCTGAGATCAGAGTCCACAACGACCGTAATACCCCCGCGCACACCCTGTGGGCTGGCGTCCGTAAAGAGGGCACGAACGGTATCGCAACCTACCGGATACGCGCGTCGGAGGTAGCGCGAGCGATGGTCGCGCCGAGCCGAGTGGCGGGTAGGATTCATATGACGGGGGATGGGAAACACAGTGAGTCTGGCACGCGCAGCGGGGGAGAGACCCTCAGCTGCGAGGGAAGCGGGACAGGGTAGAAAACCAAGGGTGGCAAGGAGTGCCCGCCCCTGAGCCGTGGAGCGCAAGCGCGTCAACTGGGCAGCCCGATGAGCTTCCATGAGCTCCTTCAGAGTGTTGGTCGCCCCAAGCCTCTCGAAACAAACGGTGGCTGTGCGAACAGGGAGGCTGAGCGCAAGTTTCTGCGCCTTCCGCAGCAATACAGACATACGAGTGTGTTCGGTCTGGTGAGGTTGTGGTAAGGAAGGTGGTACGTTAAGCGAGTGTGTATCAAGACCTGGACAAAGGCGTATGGCATCCGCCTCTTTAAGGCCATGTCGACGATTTGAGACGCGGCAAAGCATGTGCGTAATTTGGTAGCACTGGGTGGTGAGTTGATGGAGGGTTTGAGTTGCTTTAGCGTTAGATTGTAACACAAAGCCAAGCACCCGTATGGCCGATTTGCGCGGGACGGGTTTGTCGTCTAATGTGATGGTAATGGGGAGGTCGGTCTGTCCGCGAGCGTGTCTCGTCACGATTAGTAATTCTGACTTCGTGGCGGAAGAGGTGAGGCCTCCACGCCGGGCGTAGTGCTCGATGGTAGTAGCGGCTTCTTGTAGCTGAGTCTCTATGTGTCCGAGGGAGCCTCTCGTTACCCAGACAGTAATGTCATCTGCATAAATTACATGTCTGACATCCGAGATCTGATCCAGAAGGGGAGGAAGACCTCGCATAGCAAGGTTAAACAGGAGCGGAGAAAGTACAGAGCCTTGCGGTGTGCCACGGTTTGCCACTGGCGCGGAAGGAGAGCGAAGATGACCAAGGACGAGGCTGGCAGATCGGTCACGGAGGAAATTGCGGACGTAATTGTACACTTTCGCTCCGCAGCCAGTGGCTGCCAACTGTTCAAGGACCAGGTCGTGGGAGAGGTTGTCAAAAGCCCCCTCAAGGTCGGCGGCAAGGACGGCGCGATATTGGGCAGTGCTTGGCGAGTTTAAAACATCATGTTGGAGACGGAGCAGTGCGTCCTGGGTAGAAATGCCACTACGGTAGCCATAAAGGGTGTCAGGAAGAGCGGATATGTCCGCAAGAAACTTGTGGAGGCGAAGCTGTACAACCTTCTCAATGAGTTTGCCCAGACACGAGGTAAGGCAAATCGGGCGCAAGTTCTCCAAGGTGAGGGGTTTGCCAGGCTTGGGAATCAGAACCACTGTTGCTTCCTTCCACTCCTTGGGAAGGGTACCCGACTCCCACACCTCGTTCAAGTAGTTAGTAAGCTGCGTGGTGTCCGAATCAGAGAGGTTGTAGAGAAGGGAGTAGCGGATCTGGTCAGGACCAGGGGATGTGTTACGGCGTATGTCGGTGAGTGCAGCGGGAATCTCAATGGCTGCGATCGGCGCGTTAAGATAAGAGAGTGTGTTGGGGGGACCCATGTAGTCCGCGTAACGTGGAGCGTCAGGAGGGGGAAGGTAACGTTGTCGTAGCTGAGTGAGGCATTGGGTGTCTGTTAAGTTAGTGGCGCGTAGAAGTTTATGAATGCCCTTGGCCCTGTCCGATTTGGCTTGACCAGGCTCTATGAGATGACGGAGTAGGGACCACGTTCGTACGGTACCGAGCGTGCCATTGAGATTGTCACATAGCGCGTGCCAGTTTTCACCAGTAAGGTTGGCAGCATAGTCTGCAGCATCAACAGTAAGTTGGGCAATACGTAGTTTTAGCTTCTTGTTGTGGCGTTGACGTAGCCACCGTTTGGTTAGGCTACGACGTGCTTCCCACAGATGGAGTCGGTGGGAGTCTATATCCGGTGCATCTGGAGTAGTAGTAAGGGTGCGCGTGTGCCGGTTTAGCCGGGTTTGCAGTTTCTGCACCCAATCAGCGAGTGTGTCGGAGGAGGTATAAGAGGAGGAAGATGCGCGAAAGGCAGGACAGTCTGTGATACGGATGTGGCGTGCTTCCCCTGTGAAGTCTTAAGTGTGGATACGGGCATCAAGAATCGAATAGTCACTGCCGAGCTGTTCTTCAAGGTTCTGCCAGGTGCAGGGCTTAGTGCCACGGTACATGGTAAGCTCTGGGCACGTGTCTCGTGCAACGCTGGTGCCAAGACGTGTGGGTGTCGATGGATCAGTAAGTAAAGTGAAATTATGTTGTTGAATCAAAGTGTGGAGCTTTCGGCCTTTAGGTGTGTCGCGAGGGTAACCCCAAGTTGGATGTGGAGCGTTAAAATCGCCTCCAATGAATGTGGCGCAACCCTTGCAGCGTGTGACTTCAAACAACTTGTCGAACCGTGCATGGCGATCTTGAGGGAGGCTGTAGATATTGAGTAGACAGAGGGATTGGGGGTTACGCGTGCGTGGATTTGCCGGAAGGAGTTTAAGTAACACATGTGGAACGGCCTGGCTGTCGAAGGTTAAATCAACAGCGGTATGAGCTCGCTTGACTAGGGTTGCCACAAGCTAGTATTGATCAGGATCATTATGCGCCACATATGTGACATATCCAGGAAGATGAGGAAGGGTACGAGGCTCTTGTAAAAAGGTTATGTCGGGCGGAGGAGTGTGCGATTGGATATACTGGATGAGACTGCAGCGTTTTTTTTTTCCGGAAACTTCGGCAATTCCACTGCCATACCATACCGTAAGGTCTGAAGAAGACCGTGGTGTAGTGGATGCAGGGGGACTACAGCTCACCATTTACAAGGATCGAATAAGGGGAAGGGCCAGTTGAAGAAGCGTAAGGATGCTACGGGCCCGTTCTGCATCAACAGATTCCAAGAACCTGCAGGCGAAGTTTGCTGCTGCTTGAAGGTTCAGGACCCACCCCTTGCTTGGAGCTGTGTCTTTTGAAACGGACAGAGTCCTCCGGTTTGTTGTTCTACGCTGTCTTTGATCGGTGGGCGCGCTCCCTGTAGTTTTCGGATCCTCGAGTGGATTTACTCCGTTTGAACTGGGCCCTTCTTTGGTCAGGGGTGCCTTTGGTTTGTCCTCTCTGGGAAGCTTTATTAGTGTAGCATAGGTCGGTCTCCCAGGCCGCTGGTTTTCAGTTTTGCTAGTCATGGTGTCTTGCGTTGTTAAGAAGACTCTTCACTTTTTCTGGGCAACTCGGGCCAGTCGGATGCTTCAACTGCAGCTTTGGCGCTATAATAATCAACTGCATGTTCCTTGGCATAATTCCTCGTCTTTTTTTCTTGCTGCCATTTAGAACAGGATGTTGATGTAGCCGAGTGAGCGGCTCCGCAGTTTACGGACCTTTCTTGAGCAGTGCAGGAGTCTCTGTCCTCGTGCGTGTTACCGCAGCGCATGCACACAGGACTGTGCTTGCAGGAGGCCTCACGGTGTCCGTAGCGGCAGCACTTGTGGCATTGGACAGGTTTCTCTTGGAATGCAGTAACTGGATGCCGAACAAGACCAAGCTAGACGAAGCTTGGCAGCGAAGATCCGCAGAAAGAAATCTTAATTGCCGAACTTTTACCTAGCCGTCGCAAACATGCAACTCTGTTTTCAGGAGATCTTAAGTTGTTGGTGATCTCCTTGTCAGTCAGCGTAGTGTCCACATCTTTGATTACACCTGTGGCGCAGTGTCTGGGGAGAGGCTCGTATGCTCTGACTTTGATTCCGCAGAGCTCTGTGCAGCGTAGCAATCCTCGCGTTGTTTGTCCGTTTCTCGCGTCCACGGCAACGAGATTGAGGCGGCTGTTGTACCAGATCTCCAGGATGCATTCGAGGAACGTCTTCGCCAGAGTATTGGAGAGTCTCAAGCTGCTCAGTGACGTAATAACTTGGTCCTGTTCGACTGGCGTAAATATAACAGTAAGTCCTTCAGGTACTACTGCAGTACTGCGGACTGTCTCAGCGCTTGGGCTGGAATTAGGGCTATTCTTTCTTCGTTTTTTCCCTGGCGACATCAGTCCAATCTAAGTCGTCAAAATTGGACAGTTCTATGTCACTGGGTGGCACAATGACTCGCCGCGAAGAGGTTGTAGCGCATTGCTGACCTGGAGTGATGTCCTCAGCGCTATTCATGGGTGTGTCCTTGTCTTCTGATTCAGCGATGGAGCTGCCACAGACGGACGAAGGCAGACTGTACTGATCAGTGGAGGGACGATGACCGGAATGTGGCGAAGGTAGCGTTGGCCCAGTGGACATGGCCACGGTCGATTCACGGGCACCAGGGCAAGCCCTAGTGCGGCAGACCACACCGTGGACAGGAGTAGGCAACGTACGAATGAAGTTGGAATGTTTCAGACCTTCTTATAATATTAAAATGTTGATCCAGAAGAGCGAGGCTCAAAAACGCAACCGACTTCGAATCACTTCTTCTTCGTCCTCCTCCTCATGTAGAAATTTAACGCAATTAGAATTCGTGACTTCATTAAAAATAATTGTCCTCCTTTTTTGTAATATGCTGGAAGTTAATTGGGCGTATTTACTAATTCCTCAGAAAGTAGTAATCCCCCATTTTGTATATTAATGACATCGCAAATATAAAATTAGAACATGCGAAACCCGTAAAAAAGACAGCAATTTACTGACAGCTTGACAGTGCATGCGCCGTCGGTAGCTCTGTCAGAGGTTTGTTGTTTGCTTGTTTTTTGGGGGTTTTGTTGTTTTTTAGCTAATATAAATAACGGTGTGTGAACTGTTTCAGGCCCGAAGATGGTGTGGTGCCTGATACAGTCTAAGAAAACGCGCGCGTCAACTTACCCGCAAAACACTCGAAGAGCCAATCTTTGCGATCTAGGAAATCAGCTCAGTGAATGATGAGGCGGAACATCCGTTTAGACCTAAAAATGAAGCCTGCGCTCTGGCATTACGCAATGCAAAGCGTCATGCTTGCATTGCGTAATGCAACAGCACAGACTTAATTCTGAGGTCTAAACGGATGTTCCGCCTCATCATTCGTCGAGCTGATTTCGTAGATCGCAGAGATTGGTTCTTTGAGTGTTTTGCGGGTGAGTAGACGGGCAGGCATTTTTTAGAGTGTAGATAAGTAGGGGCTTGTTGATGTAATCAGTGTCGGCTACGCTGTTTTCTTTCTGTTTCTTTTCACTGATAAAACTTTAGTTGCGAGAACAGCTTCGTCCTCTCGTGCTTGTTGTCTTCACTTCGTCTTCGATGTTTGTGCGGTTTTCATCGTGTATAACGTTTACTAACTTGCCCAATTCGCTACCTTACAGAAGACAAGTTCTTCTGTACAGACTACAGAAGGCTAGGTCACGAGTAACGACGGTGACAGTGTGCAGCTCTGAAAGTCATGGGTGGCTCGCCATAGGAGGGCACAATCACACAAAGGCAACGTGTGAAACAATTGGCACGAACGTTTAGAAAACGTGCATGTCCGTGGAAGTAAGAAACTTTGATATCCTACTGTCCATTCTATCCTGTTTTCAAAGGTTAACAAAAGCTTCAAAAATAATTTCAGGCACCACGTTGTTGTTAATGCACCTTCGGATTTTCGGCATTTTTCGGTTTTAGGGAGAAGTTTTCGAACTTTTCCTGTTTTTCGAGTTCATAAATTTTTCAGTTGGGCTTTCGTTGCCTAGAGAATAACCCACAAAAAACACTCACCCGCAGTTAATAATTTGGGCGCAATATACCCAATAAGCTTAACAAATACTGTAAACGACTTAATTTTCACGGGCTCAAACTTTCGCGAATCAGGCCAAAGCTGAAAATTTTAAATTATTCGCGGGTTCTAATTTTCGCGAATCGAGTGTAGCTTCCATAGCGTTCACATATTGCCCGAATTGTTCGCGGGACGTATTTTTCGCGTTCGTAGGCGATTCGCGAAATTCGCGAAAATTAGGTTTTCGCGAAAATTTAGCCGTTTACAGTATTACAAAAAGAACATTTCTTTTACAAAACTGACGAGTTTTAATGATAATAAATTGACGCATGTCACGCAGGATCCGGCAGCCTCTATATAAAAGAAGAAAAAATCTGTGAGCTTTCCTCCGCATACGCTCAATGGCCGGTGAGCATTTCTCCGCATCCGCCGTTTTTGCGGTGAGCTTTTTTCCGGTGAGCTTTTCTCCGGTGAGCATTTCTCCGGTAAGCCTTTCTCCGGTGAGCTCTTCTCCGGGATTTCACTTAGCAAGCGAGAAAATACGTCTGTATTCTGAAGGAATATTATTACGAACTGGACCGTCGCTTTCCTGCCATATCCACTCGTGAAGCAAGCACGTTCAACTGGTTGCCAAAGTTAGTTGATCTTAATTTTGGTCGCGCTTCCACTCTCGGGCCTCGGCCAATATACCACACTCCTCAATATTTGCAAGCCTACAGCTCAAACTTTCAGTAGGGTGCCTACATGTCTGTCTGTCTCAGGGTGAAGACATCCATTGTTGCACTGAATGTTCAGCGCGTGACGCTCTCGCGAACTCGGTGCGTGACTTGGGCGCTAAAATGGCGTCTCTGCATTAGCCTAAGCTACGCGCTCGCGCTGATTGACACCGGATTGCGCGTACTTCAAAATGTATAAAAAAACGATTGGGCGTAAAAATGGCTGAGATGTCACCACTCAAGCAAAAGCGCGTGTGTATGAAGGCACTCTAACTTTCAGAACATAGTAGCGCTTCTACAGTCCGTTTTATACATAACGTGCAACGCTGTCAAAGCTTTAGTGTACCCGTTTGCGCTGCCCACGTTTTCGTCTCCGTCTCACCTCAGCATGGACTATTGTTGGCTACACGTGCTAGAAGCGTGAGCTAATTGCTTGGGATTACTCATCGGCGACTGCACGAGCGCTCGCACAGCTCGTGTCAAGGCTACCGTCTTGCGCTAGCAGAGCCTCTGCGATTAGTCCATGCTAAGGTGAAGCCAAGTATAACTCTACCCCCAGCTCACGTAAATGAGCTCATATCGATGTCCATTCCGCGTGTAAAAATTGTGACCACCAGGCGCGAGCATGGCACGTTCCAAACGCATTAATATAAGCAAAGGTAACTGACGGGAGCCTCGTCACCAGTATGAGCTGTGGGTTATCGTCTGTCATCGACTTATTTTATCGACTTACGTTATCGTCATCCAACTTATCGTCAGAAGCCCATAACAGCTAGCTATCGATGTAAAATCACGGTCCACGCGTGCTTGATCACAGTCCAGCCAGCGCGTGCCAGCCAACTGCGGCGAGCCAGAAAATGATCGTGCAAAAAAGCACAAACACAGCAATGAACGCGCTCTGAGACGCTTTTTGGAAAGGTGTATTAAATGGCCACAAGGCGCGTTCATTGCTCTGTGCGTTTCGCAGGAGCACTCTCTGGCTCGAGGCAGTTGTGAGCGCGTGCTCGCTGAACTGTGATCGAGCACGTGTGGACTCTGAGCTCGTTGTCAACATGGCCTTAAGGAGCTGAACGGAGTTACGGCGGTTACTGAAAAGCGACTTACGGCGGTTACTGAAAAGCGACGCGAGCATGTTGCCTGTCGAATACATTGCACGAGCACAGGCTACACGACATACGCCCAGAGAGCGGAGTTGAATCGCATAGCTTTGTTACGCGCGTCGAATTCAGATAGGACAAGCATGATCGGTAGAAAATTAAGAGAGAGGGGAATAGGTACGGGTGATTTGTCTCCTCTTAATTCGACGCGCTATACGAACGCATACATGTCAAGGCAACCAATTAGGGTTGTGTGAATACTGCATTGAATCGAATAGCGCAATGTCATCTCTAGTTTTAATACTGCAGCGAGAGCCGACACGCCTTGGACTGTGAAGGCTATGAATGACGCTCCGCTATTCGATTACAAGCACTATTCGCAAACTGCTAGCAACCATATTAAAGTAACATGTTTTTAGACCGGAAAGCTACCGTAGCCGCTTGTTGGAGTATACGCCGCAAGGTTATTAAAAGTTCTTTAAACCAGCAATTCAGAAAATGGCGTTTAGCTGGTACATGGAATGCAATCTACGACATGCTCATGACCAATAATATCTAACTAAAGAACGAGTTGTACGCGAGGAATTTTGTTTCGCGTTTAGCCTTGTTGCAGTCTTAGCTGCAACGAAGGTGAACATATTGGGAAGAAACAGCGGCAAAGAAACTTGGACAAGAGTAAAGGAACAAACACGACAGGACGGCGCTGACCGTCCTGTCGTGTTTGTTCCTTTACTCTTGTCCAAGTTTCTTTGCCGCTGTTTCTTCCCAATATGTTCACCTCAAACCAACTAGCCCAACACGTCACCTTGTTGCTGCAACGAAGGCACTGCAAGGCCCTAGCAAGCGCATTATGGGTGGATAACATTTACGCGCGGGCTTTTCCCATTTTCACGATTTGTTATTGCAACAAATACAACAGCAAACAGATGTTGACTTGAATGAATGCCCCCGTCGAGTAAGAGCTCGCTGACTGAAAGATCAACAATTCGGGGAATGGTGGATTACGTAAATAGATTATCGCTGAGACGCAACTTGACGCTTTGACGTTGTTGCGGACTCCGAGTCTCGGTGTCTCTCTATCTCCCTCTCTCCTTCGCTCGCTAATAAATTACTGCTTATATGTTTCACTTTATTGTAAACACGGCGCCGCGTAATGGGGAGTGTAGAGAATATTCAATTTAGTTTTGATGCTTTGATGCTGTCGGATTAAACCCACTCTGATTACACCGTATAAATGTATTGTGCAGATGGCACGAAAGCAGACCTTGCTGGACCTCTGGTCACCAACCGCAAAAAAGACCAAGCCACCGCCAGAGGAGCACATCATGCACTTGGAAGCAAGTGAGAGTAAGCCCGCGCAATGTCCATCAGCATCAACCAGTTTCGGCCCTGCAGAGGAAAGATATAGTTCTCCGGACGCTGTTTGTAGGATTGAAACTAAGTTTCATCCCTGAACCTCGTTCAGGTTTCCCAAAAATAACAGAAGGAGTCGCCAGTCAATCTTGGTTTATAACGGATCAATGGCTTCATTACGATGAGACGCAGGACTGTGTTTTCTGTTTTGACTGTGCTAGGGCCTTTGAAATGAAGGGCTTGAAGTCTCTCCATGGTGCCGAGCCGGCTTTCCTAAAGACAGGTTTTCAAAACTGGCGGTAGGGACCTCACAAATTCAAAATGCATGAGAGGAGCGAGCATCACAGAGACTCGATCCACTATATTATCCAGAGAGGAAAAGGGGCAACCATTGCAGCACTCATCTCGAAGCAGAGTCTTCAGCAGCAACAAGAGAATCGTGCGGCTTTAAGCTCGTTGCGCTTCCTTGATCGAAGTGGTTTGTCTATTCGCGGCCACCTTTCAAGCGACGGAGACCTGGTGCAGCTTTTAGAAGAGAGAAGACGTCCCTACGCTAAGAATCTGGCTTAACAAGCGGGACATATGGCTTAGTGGCGACGTGCAAAACGAAGTACTCAAAATAATGGCGCACAGTATCCAACGAATGCTTGTCGACGACATCACCCAATCACCTTTCTACGCCATCATGGCAGACTCCGCGACTGACACGTCGGGTCAAGAACAGTTTTCCGTGTGCGTAACTTACGTTCCCCCTGGCACACTTGATGTGCATGAAGCGTTCTTGGGCATGTACAACCCACCTGACACCAAAGCAGCAACATTATTTTTCACGATCAAAGACGTCCTGATCAG
The DNA here is from genome assembly GCA_037355805.1 of Ixodes ricinus. Classification (NCBI taxonomy): domain Eukaryota; kingdom Metazoa; phylum Arthropoda; class Arachnida; order Ixodida; family Ixodidae; genus Ixodes; species Ixodes ricinus. The sequence continues at coordinate 14,205 of JAZHYW010014429.1, read as the reverse complement.
GCTATGGCTTAGCTTCCACAACCTCCGGGGACATTATTTTGATGGTGCTACCAGCATGTCTGGAAAGATTAGCGGGGTACAAAAGCTAATCAAGGATGAGCAGCCGAAATCGACGTATGTTCACTGCTGTAATCACTCCCTCGACCTTGCACTTCAGGAGGCGGGTCGCAGCTCTAAAGGCATTTGTACCACATTTACTGTCCAACGCGATCCTGAATTCGGCAAAGACAAAGTCAATCTACACTGGTATTGTGTCAGCTCCGTGCCCATCAGAATGCAAGATGGGCATGCCGGTGAAGCAGCTGTTGCCTCTGTACCCAACCTGTTGGTCTGTTCGCGTGAACTCCTTGTCGAGGTTCTTGGATAATTTTGGTCGGGTGCAAATCACTCTCGCGGAGGTCTTTAAAGAGAAAACTATTCGAGACGACCGCCGCGCTGCATTCTAGGGCTATTTAACACCTCTGCAGCGGTTCGAGACGATGTTTTATTTAATTGCATCGATCAAGGTCTTCGGTCCTTGCGAGGAACTCGCCCGTGCACTTCAGAGCTCCAGTTGCTCTGCCACCGTAGCAAGGAAGTCGGCCGATGTGCTCGAGTTGACCCTGAGATATCTGCGGAATGATGATGCTTTCGATGAGATCTTTCTTCTTGCATCGGCCGAAGTAGATTTCCTTCCGAGACAAGGAAAAAAAGGCCACCAAAGAGACTGGAATCTACAAGCCGTTCAGTTTCACCAGCGTCATTAGACTTGAAAAATGCGCCGAGAAAGGATTTCTTTGAGCGGGTCGACACTATGACGGTGGAAATTCACAGGAGCCTTCATGCAGCCTGGGCTCGACGAGCTTGTTTGTCTTGAAGGAATTGTGACTGATGCCGCCAAGAGAAAGTCTCCCTCGGCCGCAGTCTTGGAAGAGGAACTGGGGCTCCACACCTCTGATTTCGACGTCTCCCGGTTTGCTGCACAATTGATAGTGCCGCCGTCACTTGGAAGCAGCAAGTGCGACACCATCTAAGATGTTCATGCATGGCAGAAGGATCAAGCTCCAAAAGTGAAACTAGTAGAAGTTTTCAAACTTTTGCTTCTTGTTCTCAAGGTCCCCGCGTCATCGGCATCATCCGAACGATCCTTCAGTGTGCTGCGACGTATAAAAACTTGCTTTCGAAGCACAATGTCACAGGAAAGGTTGTCTCATCTACTCTTATTGCACGCGCATGGCGCGCTGACGGCCACTTTGAGCTTAGATTCCGTAATTCAGACGTTAGTCGCTCGAACCGCGGAAAGGAAGTCTACGGTTGGCACTTGGCACAGCATGACAGTGAAATGTAAAAATGCGTAAATGTATTTGTGCACTCTTTCGACCAGTTCTAATATCACTCAGGAGGGTATATTTGAACTGTATATTGATTACATGTTATTGTTATTAGCCCCGAGAAGTTTGAGTGGCTCCTTTTGGCGGCCTGCCAGAGTGAGTCACAGAGACAATATTTCTGCCGAGTCACCTTGCGAACGGTTGGGTATCGGCTGCCGATAAATGCGAAGATCCGTTTTGCTTTATTTTTCGATAACGTGATTGTATTTTCATTCGTGCGGTCATAATCTCAAGAGAAAAATCTCTGTTCTCCCCGTGACGTCACGGCGGAAACTGTAGTGACGTTTCTGTTCGTTCTCGCGGCTAATAGCATTCGTTTATGTTCCTTTGTAAAGGATGCACAAGAGACGTAAATTATGTTTGTAATTGCGTTAACATCATTTTCTCGCTGACATACCCATGCACATTACTTTTGCAATGTTATTTTTCGTCTACGATACAAATATGCACATGTCGTAATTTTTCCTGGAGCACGTTAACAATATTTGCTTGTTCGTTCCTCCCAGCTGACGGAATCTTACGCGGAATCTTTTTTTATGTTTCATAATATCCTATGTTCTGTCTGGAGTTCTTATTATGTGATTAGTGAAAAGCTATGGTACTGCTGACCGACCTTCCTTTTTTCGTATCACAAAAAAAAATTAGAGGTTTTCTATTTTGGGGGTCGCAAAAATAAATTACTCATCGCATAACGCTCATTCTCCGCAAAAAAGGTAGCGCTAGAGGTCACAACCAGATGCCAAAATTTAATCCCGAACGGACACTTTATTCAAAAGTTATAAGTTGTTTTCTGAAAATTTGAATGGGAAAGATGGAGCCCATTTTTGCCCGTTTTTAGTTTCTGGTGCCATAGAGCCCCATATAATCGAAAACTCCGTCGGCCGCCATTTTTCCATTAAAATTTTCAGAAAATCACCTATAACTTTTACATAAGGTATCGGATCGGACTGAAACTTTGGCATCTGGTTGCGACCTCTAGCACAACCTGTGAGCGGAGAATTAGCGTTCGGCGATGCCTAGTTTATTTTTGCGGTAAAAAAAAAAACTCGTAATTTTTTTTCTGTCATATACCGGGACACCTGTGCTGGCTTGTCTGTACGTGTATAGCTTTTTTTACCTTCGATGTCCCTTCCAAGGCTACCTGAGCGACAAGGCTAGCGTGTCATCGATTTCTAGATTTCTCAATGTCAACTCTGCTACGTTTAACTCGACCACGAGTTCTTCCTGAAATTCCGTTCCTAGGCTTTGTACATACCGTAACTGGATTGCTTTGATGTAGAGTGACACCCTGTATATACCGGGACACCTGTGCTGGCTTGTGTGTACGCGTGTAGCTTTTTTTACCTTTGGTGTCCCTTCCAAGGCTACCTGAGCGACAGGGCTAGCGTGTCATCGATTTCTAGATTTCTCTATGTCAACACTGCTACGTTTAACTCGACCACGAGTTCTTCCTGAAATTCCTTTCCTAGGCTTTGTACATACCGTAACTGGATTGCTTTGATGTAGAGTGACACCCTGTATATACCGGGACACCTGTGCTGTCTTGTGTGTACGTGTGTAGGTTTTTTACCTTTGGTGTTCCTTCCAAGGCTACCTGAGCGACAGGGCTAGCGTATCATCGATTTCAAAATTTCTCAATGTCAAATCTGCTACGTTTAACTCGACCACGAGTTCTTCTTGAAATTCATTTCCTAGGCTTTGTAAATACCGTAACTGGATTGCTTTGATGTAGAGTGACACCCTGTATATACCGGGACACCTGTGCTGGCTTGTGTGTACGTGTGTAGGTTTTTTACCTTTGGTGTCCCTTCCAAGGCTACCTGAGCGACAGGGCTAGCGTATCATCGATTTCTAGATTTCTCAATGTCAACTCTGCTACGTTTAACTCGACCACGAGTTCTTCTTGAAATTCCTTTCCTAGGCATTGTAAATACCGTAACTGGATCGCTTCGATGTAGAGTGACACCCTGTATATACCGGGACACCTGTGCTGGCTTGTGTGTACGTGTGTAGGCTTTTTACCTTTGGTGTCCCTTCCAAGGCTACCTGAGCGACAGGGCTAGCGTATCATCGATTTCTAGATTTCTCAATGTCAACTCTGCTACGTTTAACTCGACCACGAGTTCTTCCTGAAATTCCTTTCCTAGGCTTTGTAAATACCGTAACTGGATTGCTTTGATGTAGAGTGACACCCTGTATATACCGGGACACCTGTGCTGGCTTGTGTGTACGTGTGTAGCTTTTTTACCTTTGGTGTCCCTTCCAAGGCTACCTGAGCGACAGGGCTAGCGTGTCATCGATTTCTAGATTTCTCAATGTCAACACTGCTACGTTTAACTCGACCACGAGTTCTTCCTGAAATTCCTTTCCTAGGCTTTGTACATACCGTAACTGGATTGCTTTGATGTAGAGTGACACCCTGTATATACCGGGACACCTGTGCTGGCTTGTGTGTACGTGTGTAGCGTTTTTTACCTTTGGTGTCCCTTCCAAGGCTACCTGAGCGACAGGGCTAGCGTGTCATCGATTTCTAGATTTCTCAATGTCAACACTGCTACGTTTAACTCGACCACGAGTTCTTCCTGAAATTCCTTTCCTAGGCTTTGTAAATACCGTAACTGGATTGCTTTGATGTAGAGTGACACCCTGTATATACCGGGACACCTGTGCTGGCTTGTGTGTACGTGTGTAGGTTTTTTACCTTTGGTGTCCCTTCCAAGGCTACCTGAGCGACAGGGCTAGCGTGTCATCGATTTCTAGATTTCTCAATGTCAACTCTGCTACGTTTAACTCGACCACGAGTTCTTCTTGAAATTCCTTTCCTAGGCTTTGTAAATACCGTAACTGGATTGCTTTGATGTAGAGTGACACCCTGTATATACCGGGACACCTGTGCTGGCTTGTGTGTACGTGTGTAGGCTTTTTACCTTTGGTGTCCCTTCCAAGGCTACCTGAGCGACAGGGCTAGCGTATCATCGATTTCTAGATTTCTCAATGTCAACTCTGCTACGTTTAACTCGACCACGAGTTCTTCTTGAAATTCCTTTCCTAGGCTTTGTAAATACCGTAACTGGATTGCTTTGATGTAGAGTGACACCCTGTATATACCGGGACACCTGTGCTGGCTTGTGTGTACGTGTGTAGCTTTTTTACCTTTGGTGTCCCTTCCAAGGCTACCTGAGCGACAGGGCTAGCGTGTCATCGATTTCTAGATTTCTCAATGTCAACTCTGCTACGTTTAACTCGACCACGAGTTCTTCCTGAAATTCCTTTCCTAGGCTTTGTAAATACCGTAACTGGATTGCTTTGATGTAGAGTGACACCCTGTATATACCGGGACACCTGTGCTGGCTTGTGTGTACGTGTGTAGCTTTTTTACCTTTGGTGTCCCTTCCAAGGCTACCTGAGCGACAGGGCTAGCGTGTCATCGATTTCTAGATTTCTCAATGTCAACTCTGCTACGTTTAACTCGACCACGAGTTCTTCCTGAAATTCCTTTCCTAGGCTTTGTAAATACCGTAACTGGATTGCTTTGATGTAGAGTGACACCCTGTATATACCGGGACACCTGTGCTGGCTTGTGTGTACGTGTGTAGCTTTTTTACCTTTGGTGTCCCTTCCAAGGCTACCTGAGCGACAGGGCTAGCGTGTCATCGATTTCTAGATTTCTCAATGTCAACTCTGCTACGTTTAACTCGACCACGAGTTCTTCCTGAAATTCCTTTCCTAGGCTTTGTAAATACCGTAACTGGATTGCTTTGATGTAGAGTGACACCCTGTATATACCGGGACACCTGTGCTGGCTTGTGTGTACGTGTGTAGCTTTTTTACCTTTGGTGTCCCTTCCAAGGCTACCTGAGCGACAGGGCTAGCGTGTCATCGATTTCTAGATTTCTCAATGTCAACTCTGCTACGTTTAACTCGACCACGAGTTCTTCTTGAAATTCCTTTCCTAGGCTTTGTAAATACCGTAACTGGATTGCTTTGATGTAGAGTGACACCCTGTATATACCGGGACACCTGTGCTGGCTTGTGTGTACGTGTGTAGCTTTTTTACCTTTGGTGTCCCTTCCAAGGCTACCTGAGCGACAGGGCTAGCGTGTCATCGATTTCTAGATTTCTCAATGTCAACTCTGCTACGTTTAACTCGACCACGAGTTCTTCCTGAAATTCCTTTCCTAGGCTTTGTAAATACCGTAACTGGATTGCTTTGATGTAGAGTGACACCCTGTATATACCGGGACACCTGTGCTGGCTTGTGTGTACGTGTGTAGCGTTTTTTACCTTTGGTGTCCCTTCCAAGGCTACCTGAGCGACAGGGCTAGCGTGTCATCGATTTCTAGATTTCTCAATGTCAACTCTGCTACGTTTAACTCGACCACGAGTTCTTCCTGAAATTCCTTTCCTAGGCTTTGTAAATACCGTAACTGGATTGCTTTGATGTAGAGTGACACCCTGTATATACCGGGACACCTGTGCTGGCTTGTGTGTACGTGTGTAGCTTTTTTTACCTTTGGTGTCCCTTCCAAGGCTACCTGAGCGACAGGGCTAGCGTGTCATCGATTTCTAGATTTCTCAATGTCAACTCTGCTACGTTTAACTCGACCACGAGTTCTTCCTGAAATTCCTTTCCTAGGCTTTGTAAATACCGTAACTGGATTGCTTTGATGTAGAGTGACACCCTGTATATACCGGGACACCTGTGCTGGCTTGTGTGTACGTGTGTAGCTTTTTTTACCTTTGGTGTCCCTTCCAAGGCTACCTGAGCGACAGGGCTAGCGTGTCATCGATTTCTAGATTTCTCAATGTCAACTCTGCTACGTTTAACTCGACCACGAGTTCTTCCTGAAATTCCTTTCCTAGGCTTTGTAAATACCGTAACTGGATTGCTTTGATGTAGAGTGACACCCTGTATATACCGGGACACCTGTGCTGGCTTGTGTGTACGTGTGTAGCTTTTTTTACCTTTGGTGTCCCTTCCAAGGCTACCTGAGCGACAGGGCTAGCGTGTCATCGATTTCTAGATTTCTCAATGTCAACTCTGCTACGTTTAACTCGACCACGAGTTCTTCCTGAAATTCCTTTCCTAGGCTTTGTAAATACCGTAACTGGATTGCTTTGATGTAGAGTGACACCCTGTATATACCGGGACACCTGTGCTGGCTTGTGTGTACGTGTGTAGCTTTTTTTACCTTTGGTGTCCCTTCCAAGGCTACCTGAGCGACAGGGCTAGCGTGTCATCGATTTCTAGATTTCTCAATGTCAACTCTGCTACGTTTAACTCGACCACGAGTTCTTCCTGAAATTCCTTTCCTAGGCTTTGTAAATACCGTAACTGGATTGCTTTGATGTAGAGTGACACCCTGTATATACCGGGACACCTGTGCTGGCTTGTGTGTACGTGTGTAGCTTTTTTACCTTTGGTGTCCCTTCCAAGGCTACCTGAGCGACAGGGCTAGCGTGTCATCGATTTCTAGATTTCTCAATGTCAACTCTGCTACGTTTAACTCGACCACGAGTTCTTCCTGAAATTCCTTTCCTAGGCTTTGTAAATACCGTAACTGGATTGCTTTGATGTAGAGTGACACCCTGTATATACCGGGACACCTGTGCTGGCTTGTGTGTACGTGTGTAGCTTTTTTACCTTTGGTGTCCCTTCCAAGGCTACCTGAGCGACAGGGCTAGCGTGTCATCGATTTCTAGATTTCTCAATGTCAACTCTGCTACGTTTAACTCGACCACGAGTTCTTCCTGAAATTCCTTTCCTAGGCTTTGTAAATACCGTAACTGGATTGCTTTGATGTAGAGTGACACCCTGTATATACCGGGACACCTGTGCTGGCTTGTGTGTACGTGTGTAGCTTTTTTACCTTTGGTGTCCCTTCCAAGGCTACCTGAGCGACAGGGCTAGCGTGTCATCGATTTCTAGATTTCTCAATGTCAACTCTGCTACGTTTAACTCGACCACGAGTTCTTCCTGAAATTCCTTTCCTAGGCTTTGTAAATACCGTAACTGGATTGCTTTGATGTAGAGTGACACCCTGTATATACCGGGACACCTGTGCTGGCTTGTGTGTACGTGTGTAGCTTTTTTTACCTTTGGTGTCCCTTCCAAGGCTACCTGAGCGACAGGGCTAGCGTGTCATCGATTTCTAGATTTCTCAATGTCAACTCTGCTACGTTTAACTCGACCACGAGTTCTTCCTGAAATTCCTTTCCTAGGCTTTGTAAATACCGTAACTGGATTGCTTTGATGTAGAGTGACACCCTGTATATACCGGGACACCTGTGCTGGCTTGTGTGTACGTGTGTAGCTTTTTTACCTTTGGTGTCCCTTCCAAGGCTACCTGAGCGACAGGGCTAGCGTGTCATCGATTTCTAGATTTCTCAATATCAACTCTGCTACGTTTAACTCGACCACGAGTTCTTCCTGAAATTCCTTTCCTAGGCTTTGTAAATACCGTAACTGGATTGCTTTGATGTAGAGTGACACCCTGTATATACCGGGACACCTGTGCTGGCTTGTGTGTACGTGTGTAGCTTTTTTACCTTTGGTGTCCCTTCCAAGGCTACCTGAGCGACAGGGCTAGCGTGTCATCGATTTCTAGATTTCTCAATGTCAACTCTGCTACGTTTAACTCGACCACGAGTTCTTCCTGAAATTCCTTTCCTAGGCTTTGTAAATACCGTAACTGGATTGCTTTGATGTAGAGTGACACCCTGTATATACCGGGACACCTGTGCTGGCTTGTGTGTACGTGTGTAGCTTTTTTACCTTTGGTGTCCCTTCCAAGGCTACCTGAGCGACAGGGCTAGCGTGTCATCGATTTCTAGATTTCTCAATATCAACTCTGCTACGTTTAACTCGACCACGAGTTCTTCCTGAAATTCCTTTCCTAGGCTTTGTAAATACCGTAACTGGATTGCTTTGATGTAGAGTGACACCCTGTATATACCGGGACACCTGTGCTGGCTTGTGTGTACGTGTGTAGCTTTTTTACCTTTGGTGTCCCTTCCAAGGCTACCTGAGCGACAGGGCTAGCGTGTCATCGATTTCTAGATTTCTCAATGTCAACTCTGCTACGTTTAACTCGACCACGAGTTCTTCCTGAAATTCCTTTCCTAGGCTTTGTAAATACCGTAACTGGATTGCTTTGATGTAGAGTGACACCCTGTATATACCGGGACACCTGTGCTGGCTTGTGTGTACGTGTGTAGCTTTTTTTACCTTTGGTGTCCCTTCCAAGGCTACCTGAGCGACAGGGCTAGCGTGTCATCGATTTCTAGATTTCTCAATGTCAACTCTGCTACGTTTAACTCGACCACGAGTTCTTCCTGAAATTCCTTTCCTAGGCTTTGTAAATACCGTAACTGGATTGCTTTGATGTAGAGTGACACCCTGTATATACCGGGACACCTGTGCTGGCTTGTGTGTACGTGTGTAGCTTTTTTTACCTTTGGTGTCCCTTCCAAGGCTACCTGAGCGACAGGGCTAGCGTGTCATCGATTTCTAGATTTCTCAATGTCAACTCTGCTACGTTTAACTCGACCACGAGTTCTTCCTGAAATTCCTTTCCTAGGCTTTGTAAATACCGTAACTGGATTGCTTTGATGTAGAGTGACACCCTGTATATACCGGGACACCTGTGCTGGCTTGTGTGTACGTGTGTAGCTTTTTTTACCTTTGGTGTCCCTTCCAAGGCTACCTGAGCGACAGGGCTAGCGTGTCATCGATTTCTAGATTTCTCAATGTCAACTCTGCTACGTTTAACTCGACCACGAGTTCTTCCTGAAATTCCTTTCCTAGGCTTTGTAAATACCGTAACTGGATTGCTTTGATGTAGAGTGACACCCTGTATATACCGGGACACCTGTGCTGGCTTGTGTGTACGTGTGTAGCTTTTTTACCTTTGGTGTCCCTTCCAAGGCTACCTGAGCGACAGGGCTAGCGTGTCATCGATTTCTAGATTTCTCAATGTCAACTCTGCTACGTTTAACTCGACCACGAGTTCTTCCTGAAATTCCTTTCCTAGGCTTTGTAAATACCGTAACTGGATTGCTTTGATGTAGAGTGACACCCTGTATATACCGGGACACCTGTGCTGGCCTGTGTGTACGTGTGTAGCTTTTTTACCTTTGGTGTCCCTTCCAAGGCTACCTGAGCGACAGGGCTAGCGTGTCATCGATTTCTAGATTTCTCAATGTCAACTCTGCTACGTTTAACTCGACCACGAGTTCTTCCTGAAATTCCTTTCCTAGGCTTTGTAAATACCGTAACTGGATTGCTTTGATGTAGAGTGACACCCTGTATATACCGGGACACCTGTGCTGGCTTGTGTGTACGTGTGTAGCTTTTTTACCTTTGGTGTCCCTTCCAAGGCTACCTGAGCGACAGGGCTAGCGTGTCATCGATTTCTAGATTTCTCAATGTCAACTCTGCTACGTTTAACTCGACCACGAGTTCTTCCTGAAATTCCTTTCCTAGGCTTTGTAAATACCGTAACTGGATTGCTTTGATGTAGAGTGACACCCTGTATATACCGGGACACCTGTGCTGGCCTGTGTGTACGTGTGTAGCTTTTTTTACCTTTGGTGTCCCTTCCAAGGCTACCTGAGCGACAGGGCTAGCGTGTCATCGATTTCTAGATTTCTCAATGTCAACTCTGCTACGTTTAACTCGACCACGAGTTCTTCCTGAAATTCCTTTCCTAGGCTTTGTAAATACCGTAACTGGATTGCTTTGATGTAGAGTGACACCCTGTATATACCGGGACACCTGTGCTGGCTTGTGTGTACGTGTGTAGCTTTTTTACCTTTGGTGTCCCTTCCAAGGCTACCTGAGCGACAGGGCTAGCGTGTCATCGATTTCTAGATTTCTCAATGTCAACTCTGCTACGTTTAACTCGACCACGAGTTCTTCCTGAAATTCCTTTCCTAGGCTTTGTAAATACCGTAACTGGATTGCTTTGATGTAGAGTGACACCCTGTATATACCGGGACACCTGTGCTGGCTTGTGTGTACGTGTGTAGCTTTTTTTACCTTTGGTGTCCCTTCCAAGGCTACCTGAGCGACAGGGCTAGCGTGTCATCGATTTCTAGATTTCTCAATGTCAACTCTGCTACGTTTAACTCGACCACGAGTTCTTCCTGAAATTCCTTTCCTAGGCTTTGTAAATACCGTAACTGGATTGCTTTGATGTAGAGTGACACCCTGTATATACCGGGACACCTGTGCTGGCTTGTGTGTACGTGTGTAGCTTTTTTTACCTTTGGTGTCCCTTCCAAGGCTACCTGAGCGACAGGGCTAGCGTGTCATCGATTTCTAGATTTCTCAATGTCAACTCTGCTACGTTTAACTCGACCACGAGTTCTTCCTGAAATTCCTTTCCTAGGCTTTGTAAATACCGTAACTGGATTGCTTTGATGTAGAGTGACACCCTGTATATACCGGGACACCTGTGCTGGCCTGTGTGTACGTGTGTAGCTTTTTTACCTTTGGTGTCCCTTCCAAGGCTACCTGAGCGACAGGGCTAGCGTGTCATCGATTTCTAGATTTCTCAATGTCAACTCTGCTACGTTTAACTCGACCACGAGTTCTTCCTGAAATTCCTTTCCTAGGCTTTGTAAATACCGTAACTGGATTGCTTTGATGTAGAGTGACACCCTGTATATACCGGGACACCTGTGCTGGCTTGTGTGTACGTGTGTAGCTTTTTTACCTTTGGTGTCCCTTCCAAGGCTACCTGAGCGACAGGGCTAGCGTGTCATCGATTTCTAGATTTCTCAATGTCAACTCTGCTACGTTTAACTCGACCACGAGTTCTTCCTGAAATTCCTTTCCTAGGCTTTGTAAATACCGTAACTGGATTGCTTTGATGTAGAGTGACACCCTGTATATACCGGGACACCTGTGCTGGCTTGTGTGTACGTGTGTAGCTTTTTTACCTTTGGTGTCCCTTCCAAGGCTACCTGAGCGACAGGGCTAGCGTGTCATCGATTTCTAGATTTCTCAATGTCAACTCTGCTACGTTTAACTCGACCACGAGTTCTTCCTGAAATTCCTTTCCTAGGCTTTGTAAATACCGTAACTGGATTGCTTTGATGTAGAGTGACACCCTGTATATACCGGGACACCTGTGCTGGCCTGTGTGTACGTGTGTAGCTTTTTTACCTTTGGTGTCCCTTCCAAGGCTACCTGAGCGACAGGGCTAGCGTGTCATCGATTTCTAGATTTCTCAATGTCAACTCTGCTACGTTTAACTCGACCACGAGTTCTTCCTGAAATTCCTTTCCTAGGCTTTGTAAATACCGTAACTGGATTGCTTTGATGTAGAGTGACACCCTGTATATACCGGGACACCTGTGCTGGCTTGTGTGTACGTGTGTAGCTTTTTTTACCTTTGGTGTCCCTTCCAAGGCTACCTGAGCGACAGGGCTAGCGTGTCATCGATTTCTAGATTTCTCAATGTCAACTCTGCTACGTTTAACTCGACCACGAGTTCTTCCTGAAATTCCTTTCCTAGGCTTTGTAAATACCGTAACTGGATTGCTTTGATGTAGAGTGACACCCTGTATATACCGGGACACCTGTGCTGGCTTGTGTGTACGTGTGTAGCTTTTTTACCTTTGGTGTCCCTTCCAAGGCTACCTGAGCGACAGGGCTAGCGTGTCATCGATTTCTAGATTTCTCAATGTCAACTCTGCTACGTTTAACTCGACCACGAGTTCTTCCTGAAATTCCTTTCCTAGGCTTTGTAAATACCGTAACTGGATTGCTTTGATGTAGAGTGACACCCTGTATATACCGGGACACCTGTGCTGGCTTGTGTGTACGTGTGTAGCTTTTTTTACCTTTGGTGTCCCTTCCAAGGCTACCTGAGCGACAGGGCTAGCGTGTCATCGATTTCTAGATTTCTCAATGTCAACTCTGCTACGTTTAACTCGACCACGAGTTCTTCCTGAAATTCCTTTCCTAGGCTTTGTAAATACCGTAACTGGATTGCTTTGATGTAGAGTGACACCCTGTATATACCGGGACACCTGTGCTGGCTTGTGTGTACGTGTGTAGCTTTTTTTACCTTTGGTGTCCCTTCCAAGGCTACCTGAGCGACAGGGCTAGCGTGTCATCGATTTCTAGATTTCTCAATGTCAACTCTGCTACGTTTAACTCGACCACGAGTTCTTCCTGAAATTCCTTTCCTAGGCTTTGTAAATACCGTAACTGGATTGCTTTGATGTAGAGTGACACCCTGTATATACCGGGACACCTGTGCTGGCCTGTGTGTACGTGTGTAGCTTTTTTTACCTTTGGTGTCCCTTCCAAGGCTACCTGAGCGACAGGGCTAGCGTGTCATCGATTTCTAGATTTCTCAATGTCAACTCTGCTACGTTTAACTCGACCACGAGTTCTTCCTGAAATTCCTTTCCTAGGCTTTGTAAATACCGTAACTGGATTGCTTTGATGTAGAGTGACACCCTGTATATACCGGGACACCTGTGCTGGCTTGTGTGTACGTGTGTAGCTTTTTTACCTTTGGTGTCCCTTCCAAGGCTACCTGAGCGACAGGGCTAGCGTGTCATCGATTTCTAGATTTCTCAATGTCAACTCTGCTACGTTTAACTCGACCACGAGTTCTTCCTGAAATTCCTTTCCTAGGCTTTGTAAATACCGTAACTGGATTGCTTTGATGTAGAGTGACACCCTGTATATACCGGGACACCTGTGCTGGCTTGTGTGTACGTGTGTAGCTTTTTTTACCTTTGGTGTCCCTTCCAAGGCTACCTGAGCGACAGGGCTAGCGTGTCATCGATTTCTAGATTTCTCAATGTCAACTCTGCTACGTTTAACTCGACCACGAGTTCTTCCTGAAATTCCTTTCCTAGGCTTTGTAAATACCGTAACTGGATTGCTTTGATGTAGAGTGACACCCTGTATATACCGGGACACCTGTGCTGGCTTGTGTGTACGTGTGTAGCTTTTTTACCTTTGGTGTCCCTTCCAAGGCTACCTGAGCGACAGGGCTAGCGTGTCATCGATTTCTAGATTTCTCAATGTCAACTCTGCTACGTTTAACTCGACCACGAGTTCTTCCTGAAATTCCTTTCCTAGGCTTTGTAAATACCGTAACTGGATTGCTTTGATGTAGAGTGACACCCTGTATATACCGGGACACCTGTGCTGGCTTGTGTGTACGTGTGTAGCTTTTTTTACCTTTGGTGTCCCTTCCAAGGCTACCTGAGCGACAGGGCTAGCGTGTCATCGATTTCTAGATTTCTCAATGTCAACTCTGCTACGTTTAACTCGACCACGAGTTCTTCCTGAAATTCCTTTCCTAGGCTTTGTAAATACCGTAACTGGATTGCTTTGATGTAGAGTGACACCCTGTATATACCGGGACACCTGTGCTGGCTTGTGTGTACGTGTGTAGCTTTTTTTACCTTTGGTGTCCCTTCCAAGGCTACCTGAGCGACAGGGCTAGCGTGTCATCGATTTCTAGATTTCTCAATGTCAACTCTGCTACGTTTAACTCGACCACGAGTTCTTCCTGAAATTCCTTTCCTAGGCTTTGTAAATACCGTAACTGGATTGCTTTGATGTAGAGTGACACCCTGTATATACCGGGACACCTGTGCTGGCCTGTGTGTACGTGTGTAGCTTTTTTACCTTTGGTGTCCCTTCCAAGGCTACCTGAGCGACAGGGCTAGCGTGTCATCGATTTCTAGATTTCTCAATGTCAACTCTGCTACGTTTAACTCGACCACGAGTTCTTCCTGAAATTCCTTTCCTAGGCTTTGTAAATACCGTAACTGGATTGCTTTGATGTAGAGTGACACC
>JAZHYW010014428.1:0-50210 GCA_037355805.1 Ixodes ricinus | reverse complement strand
GGGGAGAACCCTGGTATATACTATTTGTGTCTTCATTTTGCCTTTTTCGACGGGAGTGTCGACGGACAACACGCCTCTTCGCGCGTCGTTCATTGGGTGAGTACTACCGTTGCTACCGATTCCTATCGTGCTAGCTGTTCATGTTGGTTCATTTGACCTGCGTGCAGTCGAGAGGAGCCGTTTATGAACACCCGCGCACATGTCATCAACAATCGCGACGCGCGAGCCAAGTGCACTGTAGGTGGGTCGCCCGCGCTCGCTTCATTGACTCGCACTGTGGCGTATGCCTTCGAGTTCTGCTTACTTAACCAAGATACAGCACGCCGCTCTGTCGCCGCGAACCATTTGTATGTTTGCGAAGCTGAAGCATATGCAACGCTGCGGCGCCTCACAACTGTGCGCTGCGGCGCGATATTTTTGCAAACGTTGACGGCTCAATGTCGCGGCTTGAATGCGCCTATGGCATGCCTTCGTAATCTATCTGCTAAGCTGTTGTCAGTTGCCAACACCCTTTTTCAAGTGCAGAGATGTGTTGCCATGAATCATTTGTCCGAACGCCTGCAAAGTCTTAACACCGTTCGTCATATCCAACGCTGCGAAGGGCTCGCGCGCAGCGGCGCGAGCCCTTCGCAAGCGCCGGTGGCCCAACGTCGCGGCTTGTATGCGCTTATGGTATGCCTTCTTAATCTATCTGCTAAGCGGCTGTCACTTGCAAGCACCCTTTTTCAAGTGCAGAAATGTGCTGTCACCCAGGCAGTTATCTTGAAACTCGTAGTTCCTTCAATTTTATTTCTCTAACCAAGATGTCAGCTCAAGGTATTTTATTTATTTCGGTCGCCTTCAGCAGCAACATGCCCGGTGGTACAGTTTGCTGTGTGCCAGACTGTGCAAAATATACTGCCAGTGCACAGCATGTTTCCTGGCACTGCTTTCCAAATGACAGTGCCTGCGAAGCGTTTGGGTCAAGACAACTGCATGCAGTTGTCAGGCGCCGCAGCGTTACATATGCCGAACGGTGTTACGGCTTCGCAGCGCATTCAGACAAATGATTCGCGGCAACACATCTCTGCACTTGAAAAAGGGCGTTGGCAACTGACAACAGCTTAACAGGTAGATTACGAAGGTATGCCATAGGCGCATTGAGCTGTCGGCGTTTGCGAAGGGATCGTGCTGCAGCGCGCAGTCGTCAGGCGCCGCAGAGTTGCATATGCCTCAGCTTCGCAAACATTCGGACAAATGGTTCACGGCGACAAAGCGGCGTGCTGTATCTTGGTTAAGTAAGCGGAAATCGAAGGCGTATACTGCAGTGCGAGTCAATGGGGCGAGCGCGGGCAGCCAAATCACAGCGCACTCGGCTCTCGCGTCGCGATTGTTGATTTAGCGCTTTGCCTACCCCTATGACATGTGTGGGGTGTTCATAAACGGCTCCTCTCGACTGCATGCGGGTCAAAAGAACAGCTAACACCACGATAGGAAACGGTAATACTCACCAGGGGAACGACATGGAGCGGCGTGTTGTCCGTCGGCACTCCCGTCGAAAAAGGCAAAATAAACACACAAATACAATATATATACAAGAAATATTGCATGCAGAAGAGAATAGGAACACTCAGAAGCAATAAAAAATACACCGGAATAGATAAAAATAGGTAATGGAATCGAAAAACAGAGGAGGCAAGCGACAAGGCAATGTGATGCGATCTCAAGGCAGAGCGGCCAGGCGAGGGACAGCCTCTCTCACAATTCTTTGCGCGCGGGCCGGGGCGCTTGGGAAAATTGCAAGTGGTCTATTCGGAATTTGTGTTTTAAGACACATACTTCGTTTGCTTTCCGAAGCCACAAACATGTGCATGCTGGCCTGTGGAACTTGCATGGTGGGGTATGGATTTGTAGACATTGCAAAGGTGTATGATTTATGTACTAATTTTAGTTTCTTTTATCATTTTTCATGTTTTGCAGAAGGAGCAGCTTCTCAGAATTGGAGGAAGAACTCTGCTCGAGACGACGGCAAACGTTATGAAAGGTGTGATGGGCCACTCCGTCCAAGTCCTTTTCTCACTTTATGGCCGCAAAGGAAAAAAGCCATTCAGCAGTATGCTGCTGTGCAGAGTGGCAACAGGTAATATATTATTTCTAAATTTTGATCTGCAAACTTAATTCATCATTTACCGCTAGTGGCAGGCAGTGTGCTGTGCTATAGTCGTTACAGCTTAAGTATTCGGTGACATAGTAGACTCGAAGAATTATGCACCTGTTTTGAGTGTCTCAATCTTGTGTCAAGAAAATAATTCGCTATGGCAAGGGCTCTTTTTTTCCTTTTTTTCCTCAGGATAACGACTTATTTTGAAGACTATCTTTTTTTAATAGAACGGTCACTGGCACATCATGCTTTGTATATGCTATGTGCCAACCTCTTCTTGGATTGGTTGTAGGCTTTATACAAAACACATGTCCTGGTGACTCGCGCTCATAGCTCATACCTTGCACTTTGTGCGCTATTTCTCAGTAAAGTAAAGATTCTTACTGCTATTTACAACTTGGTCACTGGGAGAGCAATATTAATGTGATGGCACCACAAATGGCCATATCTCAGTGTCAGTGAGCTGTTTTGAAGCATAAACAGGACCCATTTCATGACAACTCGTTTTGCATGTGGAAGAATATTGCTTTGAAAACGTGATTTAAGACTGCAGAGACGCAAGCAAAATCCAGTCGGGTGGCCTCGAAGTTTATTTGAGCCTCTCACGCTGCATACCACTCCAATGGTGATAATTGTACAGTATTTTCAGATTGTCCCACTGATCCCGCCACAATTTTTAGACAACTTGAATCGGGGGGCTAGTAGAAAATGAAGAGGAGCAGATCTCGTCCAGCATATACCTCCTGGCGACTACTAAGCCTAGCATGCACATTGAATAATTCGATGGCAATGCTACTGCTCCAATCTCGCAGCACTGCAAAAAAACTACCCAGAAGAAAAGGGTATACTACCAGGATATACACCTGAGCGGAGAGAACAAAAATCTGCGAGAAGTCACTAGTCTGCTAGGTACATCTGCAATACTGAAAGAGTTAATATTCAGAATGGCGTTGGGGTTGAGTCACTGAATTCTTAAGCTGTAACTGACGAATTAGAAAGCAGTTTTCAATTTTGTCTTCAAATTGGGTGTCTGCTTGCAGATACCATCTGCGAGAAGCAGGCCGTCGACCGGACGACGGCTCTTGCGGTCATCGGCAAGTGGCTGCCGGGGTCTGTGGACCGGGGGGGTGGAAGGAAGAGAAGATTTGCGGCTATGATTGCCGAACCCTCCGCCTCAGTCCAGTCCTCCACCCAGTCCTACGTCGAGTCCTACTCCCGTCCTCCGCCCGGCCGTTCGCCCAGTCCTCTGCCCGGCCCTTCGCCCAGTCCTCCGCCCAGCCTTCTGCTGACCCTGCCACCGAGCCTGCCACCGAGCCTGCCGCCGAGCCTGCCGCCGAGCCTGCTTAGGCCCCCTGTTTGAACAATTTTTTAATCTTTTTATCGAATTTAAATAAATAATGAACTGTCAAACGTTGTGAACAATTCATTTGCATGTTTTAATGATTTCTAAAGTGTCAAAATAGGGTAAAATTGCTGCATTTATTAGTTTGGTAGTATCAGAAAGAAAACAGTGCTTGAGGAAAAGAACAAGGGACTTGCTTGGTTTTTTCACTGTTTTTGTGACGCTGGTTGGAACACTGGCTGAAAAATGGCATAGCCAATGGATGCAAAAAATAGCCAGTGTATTAGACTAGATGCCAATATTGGAATGGCCAATATTTAAGCCAATGTTGGAAGAGCCAGTGTGTAAGGCGTTGGATGCCAATGTTGGTTCAGCCAATGGTGAAACCTCTATGCCAATATTGGATAAAAAAGCACAAACCACGTTGGTCCAACGTGGGCTAGAACGTTGGCAAACCAGTGGTCCAACATTGGCACCAATGTTGGACCACCATTGAATCGGGTGGCGTTTTCGAAAATGCCAACATCAGACCAATATTGGAACCATTTTTTGCCAACATTGGTCCAACGGGGGTCCAACAATGGTGTGCTGCCTGGGATACTGCTTGTTTTTTTTCTCGCGGTCGACGTTTGTAAGACTTTAAAATGCTTCCAAACGCTAAACTGCGGACGAACCATGTTGTGAAATTCTTCACGTTGCGCGTGCTCCGATGAGATACACGTTGGTTGAGATCACTGATCTCCACTAGAGGGCTGGATGGCGCATTGAGCAAACAGGTATGAAGCCACCGGAAGTAAGTGGCTTGTCCCGGAAGTGAGCGCTTGGCAGGCTTTGTAACCCTTCCGAGTGCTGGTTCGAAAAGCGTCGAGGGCGTTAGATTTTCGCTTGTCCCCTCAAAGGAGCCTGCTTGTTGCGCAGTAAGAGCGCATGCAGACCCGAGAGTATCATGGGAAGCCATTCAATGTAAACATTTTAAGATTCTTGTTGATCGAATGTGTCCCACGTTGAAATGACTCATTCTCGGGATTTAATCCAGAACGGGAGTATTAAAATCCAATCAAAGACACAAAAAAGTGTGGTCCAAAATATCGACTGAATGCACTAGGAAGCCCAGCGCACACCCGACTTCCGGGACAACCATCGAACTTCCGGTGGCTTCATTTGCGCCAGGCTCGGAGAGAAGCTAAGCGCCATCCAGCCCCCTAAAGTAGAGATCAGTGGTTGAGATAGTTTAGTCTAGATCAACGCCATAAGAAAATGGCGATGGCGATTGCTGGCCGCGATTTCATTGAAGTACGCTTTGTATTTGCAAAACAAAACCAAAACCCAAACTGCAAAAAATGTGATATTGTGAAAACATAATTGTGAATGGAAATTTGGATATTTTTTTACATGTTCAGCCTTCTGATGTAACAAGAAAAAAAGATTTTCTCCACAATTTTTCACGGTTCCGTGTGATGGTTTGTAGTAATAAAGAATAGCTCATAATTGGTTGCAAATGACAATTTCCACAACGTAAGATATTTCAAAATGTTGAAGTGCGCGTGAAACACATCGTCAAAATCGCCGAAATTTTACCACTTCGTTGAAACGAAGTATATAAATGCGATTTCAAAGAGTTACAGAGCTTGTACATTTGAAAATGACAACTTCAATTGTTGTCTGCTATTTATTTGAGTCACATTATTGTTTTCCTAATATAAAGTCAAAAGTAGGACTGCTCAAAATAGTGTTACTGTGAAGCAAAAATGTGACTGGGAATTTTGAAAGTTTTTTTACTTTTGGGCTCTTTAAAAAAAACACAAAAAACCGGGTTTTTTTTCCAAATTTTTCCAGTTTTTTCAACACCTTTACATCTCTAGTCCTGTGTAGTTCGGCTTTCGTAGGCAAATAAAAACCTTGGCGAGCATAAATACCCCGTCAGTGTCCCTTTAAATGTTCGCGTCGGAAACACCCTCACACGCCATCACGCGCGTCCCCGCAACAACATGCCCTCCTATGAAGCAGTATATGAGACGATCCATCTGAAACGTTGAAACGTAAACAAATTGCAAAAATTAAACGGTTGACTGACAGGCTGACAGATGGAGTAACTAGTGAAATCTACGGATGTAAAAGGAACGCTCGAGGAGCTCGAGGGACCTCGAGCCCTGGGATTCTATTGCTAGCGAAAGCCGGGGATTTTGGTGTCCTGAACCCAACCTGACCAGCCCCGGTTGAAGCAGTTTCACAGGGGGAGAGGAACCTTAGTCGCATACAGCGAGCTCTGCCGGCCTGATACATGTACAACCTTAAAGTAGTATTCATGTTCAGTTGTCATTAATTTTAGGCGCGTCACGTCGATCCCTATCGAACGGACCCATCCCACCAACTGCCGACAGCGTTCCAAAACAAGCTCCGCCCCCACGCACGCTCACCAACACACGCTGCCCACAGACCCGCACTCGAGCCGCGGAAAGGGTTCAGGAGCAACAAATGCGGAGTCCGCACTCTAAACAAAGGGAGTCGGGGTCCTCATCACCGCCGAGAGGGCCGCAAACTGCACACACCGAATCATCCGCGGAACGAGATCCGGTGGGGACGAATTCCAAATGAGTTCATCCCCCTCCCCGCAACCCCTTTGCCACGCACCGCGGCGCACATTACGAGACACCGGAGCCTATCCACAACTCGGGGGCCCGTCGTGTGACCCTCCGTTGGGCGGAACGACGCGCGGAGCGGGAAATCACGTGACCCGCTCCAAGTTTACGGATTCGCTCAGGCGGCCCGTAGCATCTGCTGCGGTCAGTTTAAGGTGAAATGGAGCGTACGGGTCTTCCCGTCATTAAACTGGGAAACGTCGAGAGAGAGTTAGAAGCGCGAGTTTTCCGACGGCCAGCAAGCGCGCGTCCAAATAACACGAGGACGGAGTGGGAATTTTTTTAACTCTCATTCACCCCCCCCCCCTCCCTTTTTCGCTATCCACCGAGCGTTCGTAAAGCAACGGGTCTCTTTCCCTATCCCTTTTCCCCGTCCCACATTAGCAGGCGGAGCAGCCGCTAAGCACGCATATTCGAGAATGTTCCCAAACAACGTCCGCGTCACGTCGTTCGCGAGCTGCGTGATTCCAGCGGTCTCAATAGGAGAGGCGGGATCAACATTTGAATCTCTTTCCTCCTGTCGGCATTTTCCATCGTAGAGACCATTCGTCAGAACCGAGTGGTTTCTGGCCGCTCTCTCCGCTCACGTTTGGCCCGCTAAAAGAGCAACGTCAAACCAGGCGGCTGCTCTTTTCGCACGCCGTGGGTTACGAATCAAGTCAATCTATACACCGACATACTGTTTACAAACGAGCCCTCGCTCACCCTCATCCGCTGGTGTGACGTCGGAGGTCACCGCAGCGGCGTCACGTCAGAGAAATACAAAACAAAAACAACGTCAGACGTCAACGCAGGATGTGGTGAATCCCGAGCGCCTCGTTAGCGCTCCGTCGTAACCAATCAGATTGCTTCATTGGTCGATACGAACGCGCCCAATAACTAATCAAAGAACGCGCCCAATCACCAATCCCGGAGCGATAAGCGCGAGTGCGATAAGCCACGTCGTGCGTTTCTGACGCCGTCGGCGACTATTCAGGGAGCGCGGCGACAGACGAGGCAGGAACAAATCGTCCACACCGATGAGATTCAAGTTCCAGAGGCGACACGCAGCATGACGTGAAAATGTTCGAATTTGACAATTTTTGCTCGTTTATTTCATTAAGCTTGAGACCAGGGGCGCTACAGATGGGAAGTGGGTATAAAAATTGTATATATATATATATATATATATATATATATATATATATATATATATACAAGACAGTCCAATAAACTTTTATACTAATTATTGCGGCGAATGGCAGGGGATTAAGTTCGTTCTCCGTCTTAGCGATGTTGGTACTGGTATTCTAACTACCGAGGGTAAAGCGGTACAAAAAATAGTAATGAAGTTAGGCTCGGCAGGAAGAGGCAATAAACCAAATATTACCTCGTTGCAAGTAAACGCTGGCGTTAATAGTTGGTCTTCGATACTTACTTTTTTGCACAAAAAAGAAAACAAGAAAACATAAAATACAAGAACACCCAAAACCGAAAGGGGAATCTATTCCCAATCGAAGCAATAATTTAATCAGTGACCGCAGCGACCTCCTCCTTGATCGGACGACCGCGACGTTAACATATACATCAATACCGAGCGGACAGCTTGTACCGCGACCTGACGACAGCTGCAACTAACACCGCCCCCAAAAAGGGTATTTGTTGGGTTAGTTGAGGATGAACATTTTCCCGTGTTTGTCTTCTCTCTCGTGTTCCTCTTTCTAACGCTTTAAACCATGGTTAAAATAAACTACAAGGTCAAACATTTGTACCACGCCAAAACAAGGTCAATTTCGAAGCAGCAGCAGGCATGGGCCTATACACATAGACTCGCGGATACTCGGGCATTGATTGTATTAACACAACGTCCTTAGCTTTTTTCCTTACCGTAACCCTTATCTTTTTTTTTTCTTCCTTCAGTCTGTCAGAACGTGTGGATGGGTAAAACTTGTGACGTCAAGATCATCTAATAGATGAGGACATAATTCCCGAGTCCTACTAGAGCGACAAACAGAAACAAACGACAGCGTCAAGCCTCAAACCCATGCAGCATGCCCGCGATGGGGCGTTTGGTAGGCGTTGAGTCGTCCGGTGCTCGTGAAGTAAGCACGAGTGATTGCGAGCCTGTCAAAGACACCCTCGAGTGTATGACGCTCGTGTTAGAGCATAGCCTCCTTTATTCTACAAACCTTGTCAAATCGCGAAAGACTCTGGTTTGTGGCTCGTCGCTGTCGTTTGTTTCTGTTTGTCGCTCTAGTGAAACTCGGGAATAAAAGAAACAGAATGGCTAGACATTTCCAACTGGTGCGGTCAGTTGCGGCACATAAGAATTTAAACAAACTGTAATGTGCGCAAAAAAGAAAAACGTTTGCGGAAAGTTTTTAGTTTCGTGTTTAGCAAATCACACAAACAACTAAAACGCCGAGCGTACGTTACTCTAAACAAAAAATAAACTAATTTTGTAACGCCGCCATTATAACCAGATTTTCCTTCGTCCACAATTATACTAATAATGCAACTTTCCAAGGAAGAGGAAATTTTTGTCTATTTAATATGCGGTCCTTTCCGATTTTTTGGTATTCCTTTGTTTGGTTCATTATTCAGGATTAAAAACAGCGCAAAAGACGACGGACCAGACGAAGAAGTAACACGGACACAGCGCTGACTTACACGACACAGCGCTGACTCATGTCGCATCAACTCGCCCAAGCCTCAACTCTAGCATGGTTCATTATACATAGGTTGCACTGACGTAATTTGGTCCTCCTTTCTGGTGGCCGAACTTCCTCGAGCGTAGCCTTTACTGTGCATATTCTACGAGCAGTACACGAGCGTCGCGAGCGAGCGTGAAACGAGTGAGCACTAGCTTCATTATACTTCGTTTCACTTTATCTGCGAGCGAAGCCAAAGCTAGAAGCCGCGAGACCAGCGCTTTTTGCGTTTCTGCCCAGCTCGCGCGCTCGAGCAAAGCCTGAAGGCACGGAGCTTTCGTGCTCGCGCTTCCACAGCTTTGCCTTCGCTCGCACATAAGGTGAAACGAAGTATAACAGCAGGTTTTGGCCACCAGAAAGGAGGAAGGATATGACGTCACGTGCAACCCATGTATAGACCTTTCCAAAAAAGAGCGTGTGGCCGGTGCCATCTTGACTGTTCGTGCGTATGGCGCGTGCTTTCCTCGCTTTCCGAAGCGACGAACACGCACGTGCGGAGCTGTGAAGACCGCACGCGGGACTGTGATTTTGTAAACATTAAAAAAGTCTATAAGCAAACTCGTTTTCACATTTTCGCAGACCTCACGTGATAGAGCGTTACGCGTTTGGACCCCGTGCCTAATGTCTTCGTTGCGTTCCAAGCGAAGACAAAAAAACGCGCAGTTCAGCACTGAACCAAGGCGCGCGCGCGAGTTGACAAAATCGTGTGCCCAACAGAAAGAGAGCATCCACGAGCATATACTCCGTCTCACAAATATCTGCAATAAAGACAAAGGCACGGGGGCGTGAGGCTAGCTCCGCAGAATGCTTTTGTTCGTGCGAGACCTCGTGCACAGAACGCACTTTCCAACGCCACGCGCTCGTGCCTATGCCTCTGTCTGCACTGCAGATGCTTGGGAGATGGAGAAACCTTTCAGCCTTTCCGCTCTAGTGAAGAAGGAAGACCAGCGAAGCTGTACAATGGGAAGGAATGGCCGGCCGCAAGTCCGGCAAGCCAGAGTGGAAAGGCTGCCGCGATCTATGAGCGACGGCGGCAACCAGATGCGTAGCTTGCCGCCGTCGCTCATAGATGGCGGCAGGTGTCCAGAGTTCGGTGTCTTCATTTCTTTGCGGGGGACACGATCCCGGGGAAACTAGCCCTTAACAGCCCCGCTGTAAAACCAAGGGACTTACCGCTATACCCACAGCAGCAAAACCCTACATAGAAGAGAAAAGAAAATTAAAAGAAAACGAAACCAACCAAATTTCATTCGGTATCACGAACCATAGCCGTCACACCGCTCCATTTTGGCCGATGGTAGTCGGCTCCAGGTCCGCTGGGCGCTGCTAACAAACTTCAACACGAACACGCAAACGCAGAAAAAACACCCACGAGCAGCCTGGGTGCAACAAAGCTCGCTTCTCTGCTGAGATACCGGGCAATCTTATCCATCCAATCTCACGTCTCTTTCTTTCCTCGATTCTTTCCCTTTAAAAAATATCCAATAATAAAAGACAGGATGAAAGAACCTCGTTACGTACATAAGGCTCAAGCGCTTACGAGAGATCATGGAGAGCACAGCTTCTGCGCTTCTGCTCGTTCGCTTGTCTCGCTCCTTTGTCTGCTTGTTTGTTGTCACTCCTGTGTTCCGGTTCCCGAGACACATGTCTCCCAATCCTGTTTCTTGAAGTTTCTTCGCGAAATAATCACGTTCGCTGTGTGCTGCTTGTGGCTTTTAGATGGACGAGAAGGAATCTTGGTCCCGAGGGGACCAAGTTAATGAAAAACTGCATCCTGTCACGTGTCGGACTCGCGCGCACAACTCGTTCGCCGCAGGGAAGAACGGTGCCGTCGCCCTGAATAAGTTCTATGCGGAGGGCAAGTTCGTCTGCTTCTTGCGCAGGGGTTGCGGTGACGTCAGAACGCCGAGCTCTGATTGGCTCGAGCGGAAAGATAGTGGGTCGCCGAGACCCCTATCTGAGCGTCGTCTGCTCCTTTGCAACGTCGTCTGCTATTCAACAGCTGTCTTACCTTTACGAGCGAGCTCGACTTCGCCTTTCAGAGAGGACAGACGAAATAACTCGAGCGGTACGATGTGTTTTTGTCTAACAATTCTAGCAGACACGTATCAAGGAGCGAAGCCAAAGGACTCACGGGCGAGGTGGCCGACGCGCCGAGGTTTCTTTGCTAACAGCCGAGAACGAGGGTGGTTAGCGTCCGCAAGTTCCCTCCTTTCGTGTGCGGCGTCGAGCGTATCGCGGAAGTTATGTCGTAGACTCGTTGACACCAAGAAGTAATTATTGTTTTTATTTTTGGCGAAATTTTATGGAAACTTATTTTTTCTATGCCCTGTTATTTAAACAGACGAACACTTGCTCGGGGGTAATCCGATGGACTTCAATTAGCCCTCTGTACTTGCTCAAGTCACTTTTTTCTAAGCTTACTGTCTTAACAGACAGGGATAAAAACACGCTGCTTCCTTCAGTGTAGCGCGCGTGCGGCCCCGGACATCTAAGGGCATCACAGACCTGTTATTGCTCTGTTTCGTGCGGCTAGGAGCCGCTCGTTCCTCTAAGAAGGGTGCAAGGTGCAGAGAACCACGCACCTATTTAATAGGCTAAAGTCTCGTTCGTTATCGGAATTAACCAGACAAATCGCTCCACCAACTAAGAACGGACATGCACCACCATCCACCGAATCAAGAAAGAGCTCTCAATCTGTCAATCCTCCCAGAAATTTAGAATGCGACACACCGTCGTGAATGCGCCCACCACATCCGAAGACGCAGCACGTTTTCATTCCTCCCCGTACCACTGACCCTTGGACAGCGCCTGATCGGAGCCGACCTCGAAATCACACAGGACAGAAGCGGAACGTTCTTTTCTCTTTTTTGTTTTTAAACCAGCAACCACGCGAAGGACTCACGGCTACAGCCACAGCTGCTACAGCACGTCCGCCATTGCCGACGCCGAGATGTTTATATCCGCCCCCCCCCCCCCCCCCTCCCGGCCCGAGGAGGCGGAGCTTAGTATAACCTCCTCTCCCACCTTCACACCTCCTTTCCCATGCGCAGAAGACCGAAATGCGCACACTTGCAAGGCGTATTAGATGCGCAACGACAACGATATACGATGCAGGCGCACGGGCGCCGGCGGAGCATCGGGAGTCGTTATCAAATTTATCGGAACTATCTACTAAAACGTTATGTTAAGCCCCACGCATCCAGCACGGAAACGCACGTTTCTCTTGAACCCCCAAAATATCTTTCCTTGGGCATTAAACTCCCCCCCCCCCCCCCCCTCCCCACACAACTTTTCTTTGACTGCCTGGAGAGGAAACGTATGTTACAGGAAAAACAAACCCCCGCCCCCAACAGAAAACAGTAACGCGTTTACCCTCTAGATTTACAGAAAAAAAACTATATTCGATGTTCCCCCGAAAACTTAAAGGGATTGTTCGCTGCTATCCGGAAGTTGCTAAGTTGTTGCGTTGGTCACGTAGGGAGGGCCTAAATATAGTCAGATACAATATTTATTTCATAAAAAGGACGCCCCAATATTTGTTAAATAAATTCTGAACATCAATACGAAACTTGACGATAAATTTCGCAAGTATGCATGGTTGGTCGTGTCGTTTTGATCAACATGGTTGATCGTGCGTACGAAGACCATCGTCTAAGAATTGAGCTTCTCGCAATACCGTAAATCTTGTGTTTCTTAGAAAGAAGTTATTAAGGCGAAAGCTTGATATGTTTCATCGTTCAGCCGACCTTTAAAGCCCTTGAGCGAAACACGTCGACGACACGAACTGTACGAAAACACGTCGGCGACACGAAAGGTACGAAGGCACGTCGGCGACACGAAAGGTACCAAACCCACGGTTCGGCACTGGACCACGAGATGGCGTTACCTGTGCCAGAATCCGCGGAGGCGCGGCGCAAACCCAGCGGGAGAGGAAGACACTCGCTCGGACAGCGGTGAAGAGCGGGCGTGCGACATGCCGTGAAATAAATGGCGCCAAAAGTGCGTCGTCAGAGAGCGCGCTGTCTTCGGAGGTTCGCTTTCACCGGGATCTGCGCTAGGGATTTCGCCTTCAAGTCGTCTCAGGGATAACATAAGAGGCCCTGGGAAACTTCTTACGGAGACAGCAGTGAAGAGCTGTCGTGGCTCTTTGCACGATGTTACGTCAGAGCTTGCGCTGTTGCCAACGAAAACGCTGCGTGTTTTGCGGGTCAAATCTGAGCAGTTGGGCTCTGTTTCAAATTGAATTACTCACGCGGCGGAGGATTAAAAATATCGCATATTGTGCGGATGATATTCCTAAAAGCAATGAGGATGTAATCCAATTGATTTCTGAAAGACAAAATTTTACCCTTTAACGAGAAAACGCTTCCAACCAAATTTAGCGGGTCGTAAATCCGCTAAACTTTGAGCGTTATACTCTGGCGTTAATCTTTTACATTAGCACGAAGCCTATTCTAGCACAAAACCCATTTTATATTTAAAAAAGAACGTTTCAACATAAAAAGGAAGTTTGCGACGCGACACGTGTGTACGACATGGACGTGCGTAACGTCAAGCTCGGCGTCACAACGCGTACCTTATCTTTCAGGTTTTTTTTTTTTCGGACCCGTCATTGGCCAAGTTCCCGAAGTAGATCGAAGTAATTGGCTCTCTCCCGGTTGCTGTGCGCGAAAGCAAACATGCATGAGTTTCTTTGAATGGAGCCGCAAAACCTTTTACATGTTTGCCTCTCCGTTTCGATTCAAATCATTCGCGATCGGACATTTCGTTACACAGAAGTACACCGATAGCAATTCCAATTATATTCACACAACTCTCGTAATTAACGTACTTAATGAACTCGTTATGCCCTTTTTCATTTGCAGAAGAGTGCACAACACGACCGTTAAATTACAGAGGATCACGCGTTTTAACAAAGAAGGCAAAGCAGCGGCTCGCCAAAACCCACGAACGGGCTGTTTTATTCAAGCGCGCTCGCACACATTAGCTTCATTTCGCCAACATCCAATAAATACTCATTAACAAGATCGATACGGGCATAAACTGAAAAAGCGAAAAACAATAATAAAAAAAGAAACCATACAAGGTCCCAAAGATACGAAAAGAAATGGTTCGAGGCGGTAGAGCGAACAAAAGTCGTCTCGGCCGGCAATAAAACAGAGCCATTCGCGAATCTCATTGCTCATTCAGAGCCATTCGCTGTTGCTCTTCCCCAGCAAGCGGCTGAGGTAATGGAAGTCGTGCGCGCGACATGGCTCATTCTCTTTTCTTTTTACTGTGAATGGTTCTTTTCCTCGCGTTATCCTACTCCGCGGGTACAAAGAGAAGACAGAAAGGATTACAGGACACGCCAGAGCGACTTCAAATGCAGGAGGCCCGAAGGCCTTGTTGAAGGAAACTCGCTACGACACGACGATTATCTTTTTCAATAAATTTTCTCGCGCGGGGAAAAGTGACTCCTTTTCCACGTGCCTATTTCGAGAAAAAATACGCTCGCAAACTCGACGCTTTTTTTTTTTGTCATGCTTGTGGATTAATAGAGTGGGAATCAGTGAACGAAGCCGTCTATTCGGAAGTGTTGAAAAGGCTACGGGGAAAAAAACTAAGCGAAAACCGACCTTCAACAAAATTTGAAGGTGGGTTAGTCGGTGCATATTGGTCACAGGAAACAAAACAGCGCAAAACAAGAGAAAAAAGAGACAAGGACGACTTGCCAAAAGACGCAAACACAGCGCTGACTCACGACTTCGTTCTCCTTCAAATCGGTTGCGTCTGGGAATTGAACAGTTAGTTGGTCAGCCTTTAAAGTTGCGACGAGTCACTCGCTGTAGATGAGCAATTTAGCCAGTGCAGTACAACCGCTAGCCTGGGGTCTTAACGTGCACCACGCAGTAGTGATACACGACCGCACGCCGGTACGATGCTCATCCAGATCGAAACGGGCAGGGGTGGGGCTCGAACCCAGGATCCTGAGCAATGAACTGAGGGGGGAAAAAGAAGACACATTCATGGCAGGACACTTCAGTCAGCCATTCGAAAATATAAAAACCAAGTGTTACAGAATCTCTCACAAATTTATAAATTGAAGGAAATAAAAAGCAACTACCACTTACGTCCCCATTCTACTAATAATTTCAAACTGTTCTTAGCACATCGTAACGGACTCTGCACTAATCACAACCATAATCATCTTTAATGACTCAGGAGAGCCCCGGTATCGCGGAAAGGCGTCAGCCTATACCAGAGAGGCCCGCGGTGCCGCGTCTAGTAATGGTAATTATGGGCTGGTATATTATATGAGATGCATGACGACGTTGAAATAGGGCTTGTGGGCGAATGTGCGGGTTCATGTTGCGGGTGATGAGGGCTTGTTCACTGGAGGCCTGTGGTATGATGCGTGATGATAGGATGCTGAAGAGGGTGAAGCACCCCAGAAAGGGTGTTCGCGACGGCGGTCTTCGAGGGGGCCGCCATGGGCTGCTCACTTCTAGCAGGCCGGTCTCGAGCGCCTGGCGAGGGTTCCCAGTGTGGCCAGCTTGCAGACGAGACGGCCGAATCTTCAGCGACGCAAGGAGTCCGGCACCGCCGTGGTGGGGCTCCAGGGGTTGACGCCGGTGTTAGCCGGACGGCGGTCCTCGCGAAAGCGGGCCTTGAAGTCTCCTAGCTCGCGGTCGTGATTGTAACCGAGCAGCGTGAGCACCCTGTCGATCCAAGACATGGTGTGGGCAACAAACGCAATTATCAGGGCCGTATAGCATAAATGTAATATGCCTTATGAATTTCCCTAATCCATTCTTTTTGCAATTTGGTAAATATTCTTTACCACTTGGATTTTATAATCTCGAATGACTGACTGAAGAAGTATCCTACTTATGAATATGTATTTCACTATCTTTCTTCCCACGTCCTTGCTTCTATGTATTGAAGAAGATGAGAAAGAAAACGAAGTCGTGAGTCAGCACTCTGTTCGTGTCTTTCGTCCACCTGGTCTTCTGACTTTTTTGCGCTGTTTTCTCCTTTTACAAAAACCGATTTTCATTTCTTGGAAGCTGTTCATGGATCTTGCATCATGACAATGCGCTCGCCCACACCCACACGGCGTTGATGAGAAGGGAGTCTTTAGCTGAGACAAAAACGCAATGCGACCACCTGGGGATCCTCTGACGTGCAACTAAAATCTGGGTTACACGCTTCTTTGCAATAAGCAACAGGCGCTCTTAAAACACATATTGATTGGCCAAATACATAGCACGAGGATGCGTGAATATTAACTTTAGAAATAAAATCAAAAGTTATACAAATAGTATTCCATTAAACCAGACTTGTACCGTACGCATTACAAGTAATCAAATTACTTGTAATCAATTACTTTTTGGAGTAATTTTGTAATCAGTTGATTACTTCTATTAGGCAGTAATCACAAGAGTAATCTGATTACGTTTTGAAGTAATAAAAATTACTTGTAACCGTTACTATTTTTCTCTGCTCCCCCCCCCCCCCTCCCAAACTGGCGAACGCCCAAATCATTAAACTTCTTCAAACGAACTATATGCTTGTGTCCGCATTCTGAAGGTGCAACGGCCACGAAGAGGGAACCCGTTTTTTTCTTTTTCAATACTTGTGAAAATGTGAAATATAGGTTGGAAGTAGTTCATTGTTATGAGCGCTAAAGATTTAAGTCTTCACGCAATAAAGTAACCGGAAAAGTAACGGTTACTTCTTAAAGTAATGTCCAATTACTTTTGGTGTCGAGTAATCAAGTAATCTAATAGAATACTTTTTAACCAAGGGTAATAGTAATTGTAATCGATTACTTTTTTTAGTAACGTGCACAAGACTGCATTAAACTAATGCAGAATAGATTACTGCAAGGAACGAATTAATTACCGAAATTCACAGGTTGAAACTAAACTGCGCGAAATAATTATTTTGCCCATAATTCAATTCCGGACTTAAGACTCGTTCTTGCCTAACAGCCGCGATAATACATCTTCAAACATATGCCGCAATTTCTGGCTAGCCGACTGGCATTCAGTCCCTCTTCAAAGAAGTGCTTCTCCGTCATAGCTGCGCTGTGACTCCTTGTAGCTGAGCTGGTTGGTGATGAGTCAGCTGCGTGAGCAAGTTGGAAGACACGCCTCGCCGTAGCTGCGCCACGGCGAGGCGTGATCGATGACAAGTGCCGCAGCCTCCACTCCGCTGGTACTAATTCTCCGCAGTGCACCAGTGTCCAGTGGGAAGCGCACTCAACAGAGCTAACATTTGCGAACAGATATCGAGCGTGACGTTCTTTAGTTGAGCTGCTGGGTTCATTGCTTTTCTTCATGTAGACAAGACAGCTAAAAAAATTCGCGGGGTCTCTTATGTTATCAATAAGACGACTTGAAGGTGAAAGCCCAAGCGCCCATGCATTAAAGACATCATTTACTCGCTGAGTCATCCCTCTTAATGTGCTGAGGCATCCTTCTCAATGTGCTGTCATCCTTCTCAATGTGCTGGGTCATCCATCTCAACGTGCTGAGTCATCATCTTAATTCGTTTAGTCATCCACTGACCGGTCACGCAAGCGTTTTGGTACCTTTCGTGTCGCCGACCTGTTTTCGCTCAAGGACTTTGAATGCTGAATGAATGATGAGACGTAAGGCTTTTGCCTTAATAATTTATTACAAAGCCACGAAGGTTTATGATATTTATTAAAAAAATTAATCAACACCGCATAACAACAAACTTGCTCCAATCACGGCGCGCGCATGTGTTGATCGCAGATAGATATCGCTTCCTTGCCATCCTACGTGATGGCATCTCATTCAACCCTATCCACGTCCCGGTCACTTTAGCGTGAAAGGTTAAATGTACAATGTAAAGCCTTGCCCCAAACAGGGTCGCGGGAACTTGATAACTGCCGGGCATAAAAGCATTCTATAAATAGAAAACGGCATGAAGCAGGAACTGGCGAAAATAAAGAAAAATAATAAAACGGAAAGAACGAATGGTTTAGAGCCAGACGGATGCCTGAGATGTGTCCCGGCAGAAGAGGTCAGCGACACCACGCAGAAAAGAACTTTCACAGCGACACCCGGCGAATAAAGAACATCTAAGACGACGCGAACGCACTGTCCCACACCAAGACATCGAGAGTATCCCCTCCACCGAAACAAAGAAACTTAAAGGGGATTCTGACTCTCGCTTTGTCGGCACAAAAAAAAAAGTACACACGAAAGGAACATGAAAAGAAAACGCTAAATCGAGGAGAAAACATTGTCATCCGAAGAGACGCGTTTCTTGGTCGATTAATTAAAACTCCGAAGCGAGCCTCCTACAGGACTTCCTTGATTAACTTTCCATAGAGAGAGAGAGAGAGAGAAAGTAAATAAAGAGAGACGAATAAAAGTTAAAACTGGGAGACAGGGAGAAGCGATGAGGTGACCTTTCCATTGGTTCGTTGAGAAGAAAGAAAAGAATCCGAAACTCTGCGCCTATGTCTGCGCAGCCGAACTGTTTTCGTGCCTTTGTATCGCTCCTTTCCCGCGCCATCCGGAAAGACCCCTGAAAGATTCAAGTCGCCCTGATTAGCGGCAGAGGGGTCTGTGCCGCATCGGCGAGCCGCCCAACGTGCAGACACAGCAGTCCAGTCATTTCACTGGCTGGACGGCTAGCGACTTGTCCCAAAAACTAGAGCGTAAAAATGAAATAATTAAACGGAAGGCATTGCCAACCACGACTTACTCATCAGAAGCTCCAATATCGTCATTACCTACGAGCCTGTTTTCTCATTTTGCAGGGCTGGTGCTTATTGCACCTCATCGCTTTGCTTCGAAGTAGCTGGCCCTCAACAGCCCATAGTACAACCACTATGCGCGTGCTCCTGTAAAGAAGTCACACAATAACGCCAGTGCGAACTATCTGTACAAAAGAGAAGCTTGTAGAAGGTCGCAGACCCTTGAAAAGAAAAGTACAAAATGCGTCATAGTCTCAGCCAACGATTTCACAGCTTTTCTTCGGGACACTTACACGTTCCTTAGGGTATCTAATTCAACACGGTCAGGTGTGTATGAAATAAATATTCAAAAAGATTAGAGTAGTGTGGGTAAACAGAGCTAGATTGAAAGGTAAGTTAATCGATCAATCAGTGCAAAAGCCGCACATGATCTGCGGAGTTGACGAATGCTCCTAGAAAGAGATCAGGAAAACATATCACAAACATACCCTCGCTTCATGGGCATTTCAAATGTCTATATGCCAAAGGCCTTTCGGCGAGTGGGCGAACCATGCAGCTCGCAATTCCGTGCTACAAAAAAGCGTTAGGTAATCCATTCTTCAAACATTCCTTCAGCACTAATGCAATTTAAAATGCTCTTCGAAATTTAAGGTGTTGGTAAATAAATGAGACAATTTAAAAGTTGGTAATGTAATTTTATTTCGATATGATTGTCAGCAGACTAGCATTTTGTTTTTCGAAACGACCAATTTTTATTTAATCCACGCGGAAAACGGGTAGCGCCAAAAAGACGGGACACAGTAGTAGAACACACAACGAGGTAGAGGGGCTTAGAGCTGATAAACCGGAAGTTCGGAAGTGGCACTCCCCCCGGTTGCCGCCATGTTGTACGCAAAAGTGACCACTCGTCACGTGACCTCACAAGAGCCGTGACGTCATCGGTAAGATGGCAGCGCCCAGAGCTGGCGAGATGCGCGTTTGTTCGGTGCGCGGTAGCCGTGATGTGCAGCTGCTTTCCGACGACTTCGGGCTTTTTCGTGCTCGCTGACGCAAGTATAATGTGAAAACATGAAGGAATGAGACTTTATACCCTTTTTGCGCAAGATCGCTTTTGATCATCTGAGTATTAACGCTTGTGAGACAGCATCAGCCGTATCGCCGTACCGGTGCTCGCATTCCCGGATGTGTTCGAGGATCGATAGAACTTTGAGTGCTTTTAGCATGCAATTTTCGCATTCTCTTAGCTGTGTTTGAACGTTGAAATGTCTGAGAATCGACGCGAAATGTATGAAATGTATGCGAATGCGAAATGCGAACTGTATAAAATAGGACTGGAGCAAGCATCCGTGACAATATAACAAAACGGACAGGAGAGAGTCTATCCTGACCTCGAAGCTGCATTGCTTTAGTGGCATTCTGTCCGAATAAATCCTCTCCTTCGGGGTTTGGCGACTGCCGTGGACGAGCGGAACTGAAATGGATGTGGGACAACTTTTCTGGTAATAAGCCGCTGCAGACTGTCGTCGCAAAGCGGCGTGAACGGGTGGACTGGGTAGGTAACACGCGCGATGAAATGTCCATACAGCTTGCAATTCGCGTAACGAGTGTTGATGAAACTTTTGTGTCGACAAAACGTGCGACAGACCAGCAGAATCAATACCAACTGCAACACCTGTGCTCCGTAAAAGTGCACGTCTACGCCAGAACATTTTGGGAAGCAGCACAGTATCATTTAGCACGGCGCGGGAACTACAAGCTTCAAGGCAGCTCTCCGGCGCACCGCACAACCAAAGTGAGCCTTCGGTCATTTGAACGAAGCGGCACCACGATTGCACACTGCCAAGCACGACTTTCGGAATTTCTGTCGCTAAACTGTGTATCCAAATATATTGCACACGCTTCACTGCAGACCTCAAAGATTCCGATGGTCAACGAGAGCACACAAAACGTCGCCTTAAAATTTATCCTGGCGGTATCCGAATCAATCCGAGGTCGGAGAAACGTAGGGCCGAATGTCTCTTTCGTGGCGTATAAGCGTAGACCAGCGAGATGCACACCGTACCTGCGCATTTTCACGTTATACCTACGTCAGACACCACGCTAAACTCTGAAGTCGCTTTCAACCGGCCTCATATGGCGGCTTCCTCGTCTGAAATCAACTCGCCGAGACGAACGACAACGAACAAAGCATCCGACAAGCTTCCGGCCCAGCTGGGGCCAGCCGCTGCCTGGGCGCTGCCATCTATTCCTGTGACGTCACGCATTTGGTTTGGTCACGTGACGAGTGGTCAAATTTGCGTACAATGGCAGCCGCCTTATGGGGGTCACTTTCGAGTGCAGACCGGAACCCCGGTTTATCGCTCTAAGCCCCTCTACCTCGTTGAGAACACAGGACTACTTCTTCACCGTTCCGTTTTCCTCTTCTTTTTTTCGGCTACTCTTTTACCGTGTATGGAAATATGTAACGAGCAATCCGTCATATTTTAAATTCAATTTAATGCGATAGTTTTCTAAAACCAGATACGCCCTTGAACGCTGTGGAGGACAGCTGCTTGCAATAATGATGAGCGGAGGCGTTCCGAGGTCGCCGGAAGTGCTGAGTCACGCTCGGCTTGCCACGCGTCGCACTGTGCACGCGCAGACAGGATATGTGACCAGCCTGCCCGCGAAGCCGCCAACTTCATGCACGGCGGCCGACCGTCAAAAACACCGATCTTCATGTAACTTGTAAACAGATTCCAGTCGGGAATGGCCTGTCTCCGCCCACAACGGATGCATCCCCGAGCCAACGCCCACGCTGCTCCAGCTACGCCGCTTAGGACTTTTCGGGGAAGGGATGTTTTGAATGCAAATGCAGGATTTGTAAACTTGTAGACACCACGACGCTGTTAGCGCGAACGAGTGATCGCTCGATTTAATGGTGTTTCTATCTGAAAACGGAATGGCTTCCATTAAAACTACAAGTCTGACAGAAAGTCCTCATTCAAGGCAGCAACCCAAGCGCTGCTAATCAAAATTTATCTGGCTAAAATGTAGAAATGCGGCGATGACGTATACACGCTTGTAACGTCGCGCAGTGTATGCACTACCGCGATCAATATGACCTGAAACACATGATCCGGTTTTTTTCTGTGTTTATGAACCCCACAATATCTATTATCTCTAAATTTGTTCAATAGCCCAAAGTAAGTAAGAAGTAAACTCAACTTCGCATTCCATTCCTAGTTCGGATCATAGCTCTCTCCAAAATTGGCAAGTACAACAAAGAAGTACGAAGATCTGTTTCAGCTCTTATTGAACGCGATACTAAAGGGAAGCATACCTTCCGCTGCAAAACGGTCCGGAAAAATCTGCGCCTGAACATAGAAAACTCACACTTTACCAAATGTGCACTGAGCAGATCAGTTTTTTCGTATGAAATTTCATCACCTAATTCTCCTGTAAAAAAAAATAACGAAAAAATATTGCCGAAGCTAAGGTTCAGCGCGTTCGCAGACGACCGAGTTGGTGATGTTATTTACGTGTGGCGCCATCTCCCGATAGGCGCAGTGAGCAGACGACGCAGTCTGTTGTTTGCTCGCTGCGCCTGTCGGGAGATGGCGCCACACGTAAATAGCGTCGCCAACTCGGTCATCTGCGAACGCACCCAACCTTGACTTTGGCATTTTTTTTTCACTCATATGAAGTGAACACGTTTTGAAATGTAACATTGTAAGACTGACCTGCTACGTGCACGTTCGGTAAACGTTTAGCTTTCTACGTGCAGACGCCCATTTTTTCGACTCGTTTTAAAGCGGAATGTACGCTTGGGACACCCTGAACATACAAATCTTCCAGTCTGCCTGTGAACAAACTCGTCTCAAACTTTATAAAGCAACATCCCAGAACTCCCGGCCTAATTTTATGTTACACTAACTTCAGGCTGTGCAAACACCCATAAAAAACCAATGGAACTTCGACTGTGTCTCACTGCCCACGTTGAAACTGGATTAAACCATTGTGCTTCGGGTCCATTGTCTCCTCTTCGGGCGTGTGGCTTAATTTGTCGCTTGTTCAGTTGGCCTCAGCTGCCTCCGGGACTTCCGAGACCTCAGTCAAAAGGGGCGACCAACCACGCCTTTCAAAAGAGCACACCAGTGTGCCTTCGCAGCACAATGCTCGGCTAAGCAGATTTCCTGACGATTCAAAGCGAGAGCGCGGCTATGACTCGCGAAATTGTGGCACACTGGAAGGAGGCGCACATCCCACCAGTTGTCGCAAGACAAAGCAAACCGAAAGCATATACGAACATGCACGCACTTAATTAGCGTCGGATTAAACCGGCCTCTTTACAGAAACATTTCTTATCATTTCTTCCACAGACAAAGAAACCAGAACTTGGGAAAATTATATAAGTCGGTAATCAGCTAAATTAATAAATATTTTATTTCGCGTCAGATATCATCAGACGCTGATGTAGGCTGCGGGGCCAACGAGACAAAATGTCTGACGTTGTGCCCCTCTACTAGTGTGAGTATAAGCTCTTATGCCACCTTGCCAGTTCTTCAATGTTTATTTGACACATCCGTGTTTTTTGTTTTTTTGCTAGGGCGGCTGTTGAAAGTAGTAATGTGGCGCATACTCAGCGGCCTTAGAATTAACCTTACCAAAGACGAAAGGGACGTATGCCTATGTGACACCTGACTGTCCAAGCTGGTGAGACAGAACGCAGCGAAACTCAACAGACGGTAACACATACATAGTTCCTAGTTCCTATTTGACTCGTACAGTTTACTGTTAAAACTTTACCCTCGGTTTGGTGACCTAGATTACTATACATTCTGCTGCAATGACAATTATGATAACAACAAAAAAATAGGCCATCGGGGGTTCGTGCCAACTATTTCGAGCACTGTATACATAGAACCAGTACCCACGCAAACAACGTTATTGGTGAATTCATTGTCTAAAGCGATATAGTAAGGACACATCAAAAACTTGCGACCACCAGTGCTTATATAACGCTATAAGACCACACAAGCAAGCATGTGCATGTATGTGTTCGAAGATGTAGTCAATGATGACTACTGCGAACGCCTTTCGTGCACCAATTGCTACGGAGAATTAGTCGGCACTGTGAAATTAGTGGCCACATCTACACCGGACAAAGGAAAAAACCGCATGAAGGTCAAAAAAACAAAAAAACGACGAGCATACCCAGATAAATTACGTAGCATCCCGACTTAATTTTTTCAGCTCCCGATTCGTCAGGTGGACCTAACAAAGGAGTGAGGTCAGCGCACGACCTACCGTTGAACAGTTATTCCGTTACAGAAACTCCAGTCACGTGACTTGTTCGCAACGTCCGATTAACCCAGCTGGCTGGCTCGACACCTTCGCTTCGGTTCATTTCCGCGTCAAAACCGAGGGCAGCGTAGGAGTGCACGTCCGAACAAAGCGAGGCACGGCGACAATGAAACGGGCGTCGCGAGCGGCTCCCGCCGCCACAAAGGCCAACGGAAACTCCCAAAGTGCGATGAAAGCAGCGGAGTGGTCACTTCGCGTAACGACCGGGATGGGTCCGAACAAATAGTCCCCGCGATGTTACCCCGTTCAGCCACCGGACCCGAGAAGAACACTTCATGATGCCGACTTAATAACGCCTCCGCTTTCTCGCCCCGCTTCATGATGGCCCGTCTAGATTGAGACGCTTTTACTCTCCTTTCCCTTCTCTACATTCGCTAATTCCTAAAAAAGCCTAAAAGGTAATGGACCTTTCGAGCAACGAGCGCCGTCTGGGGAGTTGTCTGCGAACTCCAATAGAAGAGCAGCCCAACATGCTTCCGCCCGTCAAAACACAATGGCATCGTGCCGTTGTATCCGTTTTCAGTGCTTTTTACACCCATACTACCGATACTAAAAAAACAAAAGCGTCAAAATAGAGTAAATACGCGCGAAATTAGATGCTGACCGTGTTGCTGTCGCCATTTTCGCAGGGCACCGCGTCCCGGTGTCCTGCGAAAATGACAACAGTAGGAGTGCACGCATACGCAGAAGCATACTGGAAAAAGGTCCGTTTGAGTCTGCCAACTCTTCTCGCTATGCTTCCGAGACTTGTCCAAACAACAGGCGAGAAGTCAAATTCAAATTTGTTTTTTGAGGGCGAGGAGTCGAAACAAGAATCCAGCAGCTGCGATTGGAGTTCTGTGCTCCCTTACTTTCTCAAGTTGGAGCGCTGCCAATGCTACGCGTCAAGATTTTCAGAAAGCGATAGATCACGGCATGTTCTATATGCCTGCATTACTGCCAACCCCACTTGCACCGGTACTCACTTTCTTTCTTCAAGTTTCCTGCCAAGGAATCATTGAACCAAATCTTCAACACGAGAATGGTTTACCAGTAAATTAAGAAGATAAGTAGTTTGTAATTAGATGCTTGTTACCCAATAATGGGCAATACGAGAGATCCGTTTTCAAACCGACGGAAAATACCCGTCTTTTTGAAGATCCCAAGTAATCGGGAAGGTTAAAATTTCAAGTAACGGCGAATTACTTTTCTTCTCGAGTAATCTAATTATACTTTTTTTAACGGAGAGTAATCGTTCGATTACAGTTTTGCGAGCTACGTGTGCCAACTGATCCAATCAAGTGTGAAGAATATGTCGCGATATCGCGTTTCGATGGTTGTCGTGCAAGAAAACTTTCACCACGCTCGAATTTAATATGAAATAGAGCATAGCAACCACTTCCAGGAGTCAAGGCCGGAATGCTAGATTTGCCTACGTCACCTAGTGGAGGCCAAGGCGCGGCACAGATTGAACACGAGTGCAGCGTCACCGTCCGGCTGGGGTCGTTAGCATTCTTCGACAAGTACTGATTACACGACCGCAGACCGCGTGCGATGCCCATTCGGATCGGGCCTAGGAACCACTGTGACTGACCTCGCCGGTTCATCGACGCGTTTGGTTTCAACGGCATAATACTCAACGGAGAAACAAAAATGACGAAAATAAACCCCAGGAGAAGGGGAACAAGAGGGTCAAAGGACAAACACAAATCTCCAAACTTCTTTATTATTTGTTCCCTGCCTTTTGTTCAATGAGCCCCCGAAAGTCGCCAACGGGTTTGCGAAAAGAAAGACTCCGACGACTCAACTACACGCGACTCCGTCGTGCGAATGCTCGCTCGGATTTTCTGCACTGCCTCCTACTTCTCGTGCCGTTTCCTTCTCTCAGCTCTATGACGTACTCGGTTTTCTCCGGGGATAAAGATCACTCGTGCGAATACACCATAACTATCACCAGG
Source organism: Ixodes ricinus (assembly GCA_037355805.1). Classification (NCBI taxonomy): domain Eukaryota; kingdom Metazoa; phylum Arthropoda; class Arachnida; order Ixodida; family Ixodidae; genus Ixodes; species Ixodes ricinus. The sequence goes on along the minus strand of JAZHYW010014428.1, from coordinate 24,395 downwards.
CAGTGTGGGATATCACCAGGATCACCTTCGCGAAAACAATCGCATGAGCGATGTCATTGTTATCAGACGCATTTAGCGGTCGCACTCCCGACAACAGGCCTCGTTGCGCGCAGACGAGAGTAGAAAAAATAGAGGCGTACATGAAACGGCGATACGCGATTATGGCAGCAGCCCCGTTAGATGCAGAAGACGACGAACTGCTTCCTGCTAAGAGAAAGACGCTTCTCGAATGGATGAATGCAACACAAAGGACGTGAAATCAAAAACCAGTTGTATGAGGAGTGGCTTGAGGACTGCATTGGTGAATATCGAAGACTCCTTCGGGTCCCTCGGACCACATGCGCAACAGCGCAAGCCACAACAAGTTAGGTGATCCCGATACCAGCGCCGGCATCTCGATGAGCAAAAATCTGTAAAGTTGCCAGACACGCGAGAAAAATACCACCCATTGCAGGAGCTCTCCCATTCCCCTGGGGGCTGGATATGTCAGCGATGCTCCGCGCAAAAGCGTCACGTTATTACCACGTGATGCTCAACCCGGGGAGCAAATACAGGGATTTCTCGTGTGAATACCCCTTTTAAGAAGCACAAAGATGCAGACGTGCGAGGGCTGAACACTTTCTGACCCACCGATGGGACTTAGCGGCCGTTGAAGAAAGGAACTATTGGCGACCTTCACCAAGTATTTTTGGAACCTTCCACTTTCACAGCTTCGTCTTAGACCGCCAGGCGCTGTGAATATCTCATTCGCTCGAGAAGGCTCCCGAGCGAACTTGGTCGCCACAGCTTTCTGTTCTAGCCGCTAGGTGCCGTCGACTTCGCTGTAGTCGCCAATAACTGATGAAAATATGTGCACATGTGGCTTTCCAAGTGGTGGTCGATGGTAAAGTGTTATGCGTATTGGTGTTCTAAGCTAATACCCGATATAGCATAATCGTAACCAAATTTTAAAAAAAGTAACAAGTAGACAAAAATAGACGATACAAATAGCGAAAGCGTTACACAATGGAGGAAAAGGAGAAGAGAAGACTGAGTGTTTGCCGTGTGGCGTCGCTGTCATCGCAAAGAGCCCGTCGTCCGCCATCTTGCCGCCGTCACGGCCGACTTGGTCCGGTCAAAAGAGCCGCCTGCCATTAGTCAGGGGAGAGAAAAATAAAATAAAGGGCAGCAGAAGAGAGCGAAAGGGGAAAGAAGACGGCACCACCCCAGCAACCCCAATAGCAGCAACCCGGGTTTTGATAAAACGAACCAGCTTCGATTCTCTTCCAATTCAAGGAAGGAAGGGGGCTTCCCAAGAGGGAAAAATCTGCCCCAGAAAGACTCTCGTCCTTCCATTTACTTTCTTCAATATTTGCGTTGAAGGACACTTTTTTTCTTTTCCTGCTTCAAGAGTAGTTCTTTTTTTTTTTTTTTGCTTGCTAATTAGAGGTGGTCTCTTATTTCGCTCGTATCCTGCTTGAACTTGAAGCAAAGTTGGCGCAGAGGCAGATCCACCGTCACATTCCAAAAGCACGAATCCTACTAGCAACAGTATCCACTAATGTTCAGTTGGTTCGCGGCTGCTCCTGTCGTTTTTCCAAACTCCTCCCCTACTATCTTTTGTTCTTTTTTCTTTTTTTTTTGAAGAGGCATGGTGTTGCGAATCGTAGAAAGATTGGTATAGTAGTTCCGCTGCAGTTTCTTGTTTATAACCTCTAGATTGTTTTTCTTCTTCTTCCATTTGGTAACCTCCACTATTGATTCACTCGAACCGCTGGGAGTGCACGGCCGCGCTCAACTCCGGAAAGGTCCTCCAAGTGCTTCAAAGTCCGACCTCAACGTTTCTATCTTTCTTTCTTTTTTCTTTCACGGTGACGTAAGATTTGGCCACCCAAAGGCGGCTGTGGCAACACTCCCTTATAAAACTGGATTGGAGAAGCAAAAAGTATTTTTAGCGGAACTTATAACTTGTAAGTAGAGTTTCGTGTTTTCGGAGGATTATTTTTATCCATATTTGGGTGCGTTTCCTTTCTTTATTTTCTGAGGGGGTTCAATTTTTCTTACCGATTCGGCGTTTTTCAATATCGATTTTTGGTGTCGGACAAAAAATCGAGGTTTTTCGGGGCTCATCTTTAGAAAAATAGGACCTCGGCATAAGATTCCCCAACCAGAGTGGAACATATAAGTTGACTCGAAGCCTAAAAAACGTTCCTGTGCCGACAAAAAAAAAAAAAAGATTTGGGGTGTGTGGTTTTGAAGCAAGCAACCTGGTGCACAGTTCATTGGGGGCTATGTTAAAAAAAAAACTGAAATAAAACTGTAAAAAATTGTTTTCCCTTAAAACTATTTTTTTTAACGACAGTTTTAATTTGGGTTTGTCGGTTTTCCCGGTTTTGATCAAACCGGCTGGGGGGACTGATGTTCTGGGTCTTTGAGTATTTACGGAAAACACGGGACTTATAACTTCGGTTACGTCAACGTCGATCTCGATGAGAACTTCAGCAGAGGCACACGCAGCGACCGACTATCAACGCTAACCTGTCTGCTGCTGCGATTACATCGACACCAACTCATTCTTCTAAACAAGCGCGTTTGTCCACAGGTGGGCATTGCGCACGTGCAAGAACTCGTCTCTTGTTTCTTTTTTATCTCTCTCTGAGGTACAACCCCACGGAGAGTGTGCTGCTCCAACACACATTCCTACTTTACCTAAAAGGAACCACGTCAACCTAAAGAATTGTAGAAAGACGGGGGGCAGTTTCATTGTTACATGCAATAACCGCGCACAAAAAGGCTCGAGGTACACCTAAGCCCTTCTGATGAGTTGCGAATGCGAAAGCATGCGTGCCGTTCCTCCGCTCCCTTAAGCGCGAAACACATGCGCGTCAAGGCTGTCCGGTCCGGCGTGCGAACTGTCGGGAAGATGGCTGCTCCGAATCGCCGCACAGGACGGTTCGTGACACATGGCTTCCGACGCGTCGTTGCGTCGCTCCGTTCAGCTCCGCCCAGTTTTGGGTATCCCTCTACCGAATGGATGGATGAATGCTAATGGCTATATTTATAACGGGTCGGTAGCTCGCGCCACCTAGCCTAGAAAACTAAAATACTACCCTCGCCCTTCTTGGTTTTCTGACTTTAAAACAAACATAATATTTTTATTACATTCCATTAAAGTGTGCGTGTGTAGAGATTTTCCGTCATGTTACTTTTCTGCTCAACATCACTTAATCGCGATGGACCGCAGCGGACCCTAGGAGCCATCCCAGCGAAGCGAGCACTGCGTACAAATCACGTGACTACGCACACCGCGCATTGCTGCGTCTCTCTCGAAGTTGACGTGACACTCACACGGCATAGGAATGGCTCGTAGCGTACGCTGCTCTCCATCGTAAGGTGAAACGGAGTACATTCGGGTTTCGACTGGCCTCGATCGGTCCCCGAAGGCCGGCTTGCTATGGCGCGCGAGATCAGCAGCTTGTTTTGCGCGCGCGAGAAAACTCGATGGCGTCCATCTCCTTCACCGCGCACCGCCACATGTGTGCGTGTAGGCGACGGGGGATATCCGCTTCCCCGAACTGCCCGAACCACGAAGCGCCTCCTCGCCCGATCGGTCCGAAAGCCACGTGACAACATGACCTTCGCGCCATCCGTGCTGATTGGCTGCGGCCCTCCGAAAATCGCACAGCCGTGCGGCGATATCTAGCAGGTTGGACGCACGCCGGCGCCGGACGGAGGCCCTGTCCGACGCTCCGCTGCGACGAAAACCCTCGCCCTCGGACGTCGTTCCGGCGGTTCGCACGCCGAATCGGACAGTTTGGACGCGCATGTGTTTCGCGCTTTATTCCGTCTGCGGGCAGTACTTGCGTCGACGGTCGAGCGTGCGCGCTCTCCTCGCCACGCTGACCTTGAGCGTGGAGCGGGTGGAGCCGCTGCCTCGCGGACACGCAGCGCCATGGGGAGGCGCTAATTGAAACTGACGCGCGGCGGCTTCATATCACTGCCATTTTGCGTGGCTTTCTGCGTGGTTTCAAAGCTGGGATGCCTCAGATCGCGGCTTCGGGAGTTTATCTGCCGTATGGCACGGCTGATAACGTCGGCTCTCTCCATAAAACAGTTAATGCTTTCGCATTAAAAAAGAAAAAGAAACATATGTTGGCGGCTTGTTTTCTGCAGCTTCTTCTCTTCTATACTAGATCAATGAAGAGCGAACCCCGTCCGTTCTAAGGAAGACGGAAGGGGTGGCAGGAAACACAAAACGCATTGCCTTTCCGCGCCTTCAAGCGGGGGTAAATGGGCGTGGGTGGGCCAAGAGCTCGTCTGTCAACAGAGACTCGGAGCACCGCTCAGAAAAACGAAACCACCCGCTTTCCGAAATTCTTCGCCGAAAAGGGGCGAGCGTAAATATGAGACGCGACGAGCAGGGGGACACAAAAAAAAAGTAAGAGTGTGATGGCTTATTTACCGCTCCTAGATTCCACCCGCGAATAGAGGCACAGCACAAAGAGAAAGAGAGAGCCAAAGATACAATAAAGATTCAAATACGGCAAAAAACAATCGGACAGAAAAAAAAGCGTCCTCTTTGGGAGGACTGTTTCTTGTTGCGAAAGGCCCCAAGGAGACGACCTTGGCCTTCCTAACCGACCGGCACGGGTGAACGCCCTGGAGCATTGTCGCCAGGTGGCTACGGTCAGCTGCGTCCGGAGACAAAGCGAGAGGCGCCTTGGAGTCGCCAACGCACCTTGGTACACGTAGGGAGCACTCTAGGTACACGGGGACGACGTGACCTTCTCCGAAGGATCATCGGGTTGACCCACGCCAGTGTCATCTGGTCGACTTTGCTGTCCGGCCCTCTCCTTGCTTCTTCTGTCTGACCTCGACGCGCGGCGATCCGACAGCCTTGGGACGCCCTCGACAAAGGAGGGGGCTTTACGCACTTTTCCCAGCTTCAGATCGCCCATGGGATTATCCCCTAACGCACGAAAGCCAGGACGCCTGCAATTAGGGATCTCTTCCGCCGTCCGAACTTCGATGGCGCCATTGCCCGCCAAGATTGACCGGCGACCCCGTGGCCAAGGACGTCTGGCCCTCCGGTGTGCGTGACGCGGGTGGCTGAGTGCGAGGGAGAGGGAAATGGCGTGCCTGGACGTTACGAACAATGAACCCTGGGGATTCCCTGCTAGGGATGTGGGAAAAGCGAGGCTATAAAAGCAGCAGCAGGCGGTTGCTACAATATGTTCTCTAGTGTTCTCGAATGTGTTCTTGAGTTGATGTAACCTGTCCATATGTATATATAAAGAGTTATACGAGACACCCCTCCTGCTTCCTGGTCCTTCCCGATTCCGGCCTCCACATGAGTTCCTGCCCTGGCTCGGCTCCCTGCCGTACCCAAAGTGCCCGGACAACCACGCGGTCCCAACATTCGTCGCTTCCGGCCGACGCCGTCACGGCACCCAATATCCCCGGCAGTCTACATGAGAAGGACAGAAGGGCTGAGAAGACACTAGAAAAATAAAAAAGGAAGAAAAAAAGTAGACACTACGGGTACAAGCAGTGGCGTTACGAGGGTCAGCGGCACCCGGGGCGGTAGCCCGCCGCGACACCCACTCCCCCTCCCCCTCTCGCGTGGCCCCCACGACTCCCCCCCCCCCCCCCCCCTCCCCTCTCTCTCTTGGCCCGCCGCGACACCCCTGAGCCCTGCACCCGGGGCGGTCCGCCCCCCCCCCCCGCCCCCGCCTTGTGACGCCACGGGGTACATACAAGTGCAATGTCCGAGTACTTTGGGCGCTGGGAGCTATGCATCTGGAAAAGGGTAGCCAGTAGCAAGCAGTCACTATACTTTTCGATTAGCTGTCGGGGGGTATCAGGGAGTATCAGGTTATATTTGCGCGGAATTTGTTAGATGTCCGCAACACAAGAAACCGCAACCAAACCAAAAACCGAATTTGACGTTCGTGCTTATACAGCGAAAGGCTCGGTCTGCCTTTGAGGTGCGGCGACACCTGTTTACGCCGTGTCGACCAGAACAGCCTCGTTCCAATACATTCACAAATGATAAACCAGACGTGTGCCCGTTATTTGAAAAATGTAATGGATTACAATTACAAATTACCGAGTCTCAAATGTAATTGATTACCGTTACTAATTACTTTAGCTGAAAAATAACAGATTACCAAATTACTTCCACGTTACTTTTTCTCGGACTTATCAAGAAAACAATAGAAACAATTTTGATATTTCGAAAATGTTCCGCAACACTACTTTTCATTTCTCATACGCCCGTATTATGGTAGTCCTTGTAAAAATAAAATATTGTATTTAAGAGTATTGTAGAGGCACTCCGTTCACCTGTAAGCTGACAAGGCACTGAAAGCTGCAACCACACCCGCCTTCCCGCTAGCTTACGGTTTCCGGAAATGATCCCTGGAATTGTGCAGACAAAGCTAGCGGTGCGCATGCTCAGTAGCAGCGTCTACCTCCGCAAGGAGATCAAGAAGACGACGTCTTCTTGATCTTTGTTTTTCGCGTATTTGTCTATGCCTTACACGTTTTTCTAGTGGTTCTAGCGCCCGGTCATACAAAACAAAATCTTGTTTTCTTTTCGGTTATCCGCTTGTTGAACTTGCTGCTGAATTGCTCAAGTTTCTTTATTATCTTCATTTTTCTTAAAGTAACAAGTAATTAAAGTTATCAGTTTCCAGTATTCCGTAACGAAATTATATTACAAATTACTGCTGCAAAGAACTAACGTGGCAATTACAAAATTGCTCGAAAAGTAAAAGTAATCGGTTACTTGTAACGGAGTAAGGCCCGTTGCCATACTTGCATTTCACTACAACCGACCGCGACAGGACCGGTTCTTAAGCCTTTGTGACTGCTACGACCCGGCTGCGCTTCTGCGGAGCCAGTCGTAAGCCGACGCTAAAGGCTTAAAACCGGTTTTTAGCCTCACCGGTCGTAAGCGGTGTGGGAACGGGCCTTTACTTCCCAAGTATGCGCAAGTATACGCCGACATCAGAAAAGAACCCCCAGGGGTAGGTTTTGTAAATGCGCATAAGTTTCGTGAAGCGACATAGCGTTACGATTTTCTTATCTGGATCATCCGGCCTGCCGCTAAGTTTCGACAACTTGCAGGAGACAGAATTCTTGAAGATACTGGCAAAATGGTGGGGAATAATAATAAAAAAAATCCTTAGCAGGAAAAACAAAACAGCAAGAAGCATTTATCAAAGGTTAGCTGTATTCTCGCTAAACAAAAGGTGAACTTCATTCAAATTTAGGAAGCTAAAGCTAAACCGCTATGAAATGTAAGCTTTGTGCAGCACCGAAATCTCGATGAAATTTACGGCATTGCTGCACTGAAGTCGGGTTGTTGACACTTAGCTGCATGCTTGCGTAGATTGCGGACGAACGTATTTCATCCGCCGGGCTCGGCAGCGGTGGCACTAGGGAACAAGCGGTTCTTTTGGCTCACCTGCGAGAGAAGGAGAAAACGAAAGAACAATTAGCGATGTAGAAGTGAACAGAACCCTTTTTTATGTCTTGTTTCGTTTTGATTTTAACCAGTTACTGCTCATCTAACGCTTCGCATTTCTTCTGAAACCCCTAAGTAGCGAGCCGACACGCACATTGTCACTGACAATTACAGACAAAAAAAAGACCAGCCAGAAAACGAGATTGCTGGTATTGAGAAGAAGATTCAACCCTCGCGTCTCTATAGGGGCTAAATTGAGAACTACACCGATGGGGGACAACTACAGGGCCTCTATATGAGCTACGCTTAGGGTATCGGCACTCTGTTCCCCGATACCGTTGTGGGCGCCGCCATCTTCGAGCTTCGTACAGAGCAGTGTTGTACACGTTCCTCAATAAAAGGAACGAAAGATCGTTCCTCGTTCCGTCTGATTTTTGGAACGCGTTCCCGTTACAAGTTCTATATGTGAAAAAGCAACTCGTTCTCGTTACAGCTAAAAAAATGGAAGGTATCGTTACATATACGTTACGTTTGTTTTTGCTAGATCTAATTAGATCGAGCAAAGTCTTCTTTTTTTTATCTGTCCCATCGAATGGCACCACAGGAATTTGAATACCGTGATGGAAGGGCACCAGGAGAAGAAAACAAGCGGAAGCAGAGTTTCATTTGTTAAAATATACACACCTTTAAAAATCGCAGCTTTTAACAATATTCATGTATGTTGTGGGCGATTCAGACCAGCCAAAAGTAGTTTTTAAGACTGACCTTCCAACAGTGCAAGTCGTTCCTTGTGAAGATTGGATTCGTTGTTTAGTTTGAAGGAAGGGACAAGGGGACAAGGAATAAAAAAAATGTATCTTTTAAGTGACCAACGTTCGGGATATAAGGGTGAGTTCGATGTCTGGTAACCTACTGTTATTTTGCTGTAAGTGTAGGTCTCTTTGTGGAAGTTCAGCGATATGGCTGCAGTCAGCCTTAGGTTTCTGGGTGTATAGGTATTCAGTGGAAGAAAAGAAAGTAGCTGAGTTTCAATAGTCCCTCTTTCATATCTTTCTCCTTTGACTAAAAGTTTTCCTTTCTGTACCGCAGCCTCGGGCAATGATAAAAGAATCAATGTCAATGTCTTCCGGCTCTCCTGCACCCGACTCTCAGACGAAGCGAGGGCGACACAAAATAAACCCTAAGATAAGTAACCAAAAACTTAACGAGGTCCTGCTCTTCGTAAAGATATTGCTTTTATACTTTTAAACTATCCGTCTTAAAAATAAAATAAAAATTACTCAACTAGACGACAAAAATGAACGCCATTCCTTTTTCCGTTCCAGTAAAAATGTAACGAGTTCCCGATCCAGTTCCAGTGATGCAAAATGGAACGCTGACGTTCCTTCGTTCCTCCCAAAAGAAACGCGTTCCAGGAACGCCGTTCCTTGGAACGTCGTTCCGTACAACATTGGTACAGAGCAGACGCAACCGCCGATCGTCATGATTCAAAAGTGCGACATCCTCAGCATTAGATTCGCTGCTCGGAAGGTAATGTCATATTGCTTCGCTCTGTCGCGGACTGTTTAAACATTTGCGGAGGACGGAAAAGCGTTTCCTCTGATTTAAGATAAAGCTTCAGATAACTGGCAACCATGATTTTAAGCCACAATATGGCGAAGTGTCGTTACTCTGAAGCGTAGCTTCTTTAGTGGCTCCAGAGACAACAACAATATAGATTATTCGTTTATGTTTTGACGCAGCAGCCGACCAACGTAGCCGAACGTTGCGTCAGCGCTCGGTTGGAGCTCGTGTTCAATCAGTGAACCCGAACGCGGACGAGGAAAAACATTGGGCAGGAGTCGTGCCCAATCTGTGCCCCGCGCAAAATTGAGAAAGATAAAGATTCCAGTGCACGTGCCTTATTGCGTTGGTCAACACACAACTCTGAGAAAAACAAGCTGGACGTAGCGCAGCCTATACAGTTCGATCTCCTCGCCTCCGAGTTTTCGCTAAAGGCTGGCTCACACATTTGCGTTTAAGGGGACACTGACGGGGTATTCACGCTCGCCAAGGTTTTTATTTGTAGCATGACATACGAAAGCCCAGCCACCAAGGACACAATGTGCGGCTCGAAATTCCTTTTCTTTCCGCCCGAAAACCGCCGATCGAGAACTTACTTAGTTTGGGTCGCGCTCACTCTCTTTCCGCGGGGTCAAGAGCCTTTCTCATGGTTTAGACACACACAAACCAAATATAATCAGTCCTGGGTCATCGAAGGAACACAGTCAATATTAAAAATAGAAAAAAATATGACACCCATTTTTTGTCGGACGTCGGACTGGTAATTATATTCATTATTCAACATTTAATTATATACAATATTCATGCGATTCACGTGCCACGGGCTGTCGTTTCTCGCCCAATCTGTTCACACCATTTGTACACTGATGTACTACGTGACGTCATTTGTTGACCGTACTACTCTTGCAATCCTCTAAAACTTTCAGTTGGTTCCAGCTTCTCCTTCACCACAAATTTGATTATGCACCACTGCTCCACAGCTAGACACATCGCTCGCCGCCATCACAGCTGGAACTGGTGCGCATGATTCGAATACGCCATTCCGGGCGCTGGATATTCAAGGAGGATTATACGTTAACGTCTCTCGGCACGTTTCGTCATGATACACTTGCTGCAGTGATTTCTTCCGAGCAAAAGTCCAGATCAACCTCGCATCCCTCGCATCTTCCTGAAGTGAGACACACAAACACAGGCACGCGCACAAACAAACACACAAACAAATCGCGGAAAATATGCGCCTCAAAATAATCGCCGCGGGAACGGAGCTTCGGTGGGGAACAATAAAAGCAGATTTATCGCTTCCCTTCAGGCCGCAATAAAAGTAGCACGTCGATCGAGCGAGAAACGCGCGAAACTTAAATGGCAAACGCGTCTCTCTAAATATTCGGGAAGGTTTTCTTACGAGCACTTCGCCCATTTTCTTATTGCGGATATCAAACATGTCCCACTTATTAAAAACAAACAAAAGAGGAATCCACACCCGGGAAAAAGAATGCGCTTCACGGCGTCTTCTATGAACGGTATCCTAAAAATTCAGAGATAAGAAAGCGCAGACCGAGATCATTTATTGTGATGGAGAACTGCCGTCGTTTTTAAATTATAATTTATATACCGCTGAAAGATTTTGAAGATCTCATTCTGATCTGCCGTCGCGGAAGGTGGCATGGATAGGATGGCATGAGCCGATCTGTTGCAGTGTGCATTAAATATCTCAAGAAAAAAAAAGCAGTATTATTGTTGTTAAAGATTTAGAAAGCCAGCCTGTTTTCAGTCACGTGACACATTCTCAGCGACTGATTGGCTGACCGCTACGATGAACGCTGCTCGTGAAAAGTTCCGCCAATGACTGCCTCGTCACTCCCGAAAGGTGGCGCCAGGTGTTTACATCTGAAAATGTTTTCGGGTGAGTCACTATCAGTATTACCATTTCCGTCTTAAAGCACATGTTTGTTTTCTTCACTTTATTTAACTGCATCAATATTTCGATGAAGCCGCTTGGCTTGAAACAGGCTGCAAGGTACAATAAACGAGAACGCTAAACATAACACACCGTCATTATCGATACCCCCGAAAAAAGCTTCGTTCCTTTTCTCTCGCCTTCGTTCGCGGAGGAATCGTTCCCCTTTTATTAGAGAGGTTTTATTAGATCGTGTTCGAGACAGCTTAGATATCACCGATAGCGATACGCGATAACGATTCGATGCACACGCAAAGGCGGCAGTTGAGGATCGTTATCGGATTCATCGGAACGATCTATTAAAACTTTCCTTCGTTCAAAAGTAATATTTATACAATAAATTTGAAATTTCACGACGAATGTTCATCGCATGGATATTCACCGACGCGCTCTCTTACAAACAATTCAGCGTTCACCCAGACGGGCACTACATGCGCGTGCGCAGAGACCAGAATGGCGTGAGAGGACCCGACTGCGCATGCGCAAAACCGACAGCTGCGCCACCGCAGTAAAGTGACGTCAGAAAGTCGAGTTGGTGTATTATCTACAATCAGTTTCTTCGCTCCAAAAAAAATTATCCCATCTAAAACTTAACAAAAAAGATCTGACATGAACGAGAACTTTTTATATCGATCATTCTTTCCAACATGGATTAACAATTTATTTGATGTCTATTTATCAACCAACTTTTTTTTTATCAACACACCAAGAAAAACAAAACACTGTCTCAAGAAAGACGTGCTGTCTCTTAGATCATCCAGCAGCCGTACTCCGGCTTTTCCTTCCGAGTATGCATCATCGCGTCAGTCGGGAAGCAACGACGTGCGGGTTTTATCTAAGAACTTAAAGCTACCGTCGCGGTACGACCACTAAAGTAAATAACGAGTAAATCATCACCCCATCCAAACTCCTTAGTCATCGCCTTCATTTACAAACATGCGGAAGAAATTTCCGCATATTATTGTTGAAGGTCAAGCCATCAATTCGCATGAACAAGAAAACGAGAAACCGGCATTCGTTTCTCTATTTCTTCCCGCAAAAGAAAAACTAAACACACATACCGACATAGAAATAAAAGTGACAGCAAAGACGTGTGGGAAGAGTGCGGAAAAGACGGGAGAATTGGATCCCGCAGAATATCGGCGGTATCGAAGATGGGAGGAGGATGGAAGAGGGTACTCTTGGTCCCAGAAGTGGCCACATCGACGACGACTGACAGCGGGGGAAAAGAGGGGATAGTTTTCCTCCTAAAGGGGGACACGAGAGAGGAGGTGAGAAAAAAGGAAAGAAGGCCAATGGGAAATCCATAAACCCCGAAACAAGAGTGCGGCTGGCCCCAAATTCGATCGCTGTATAACCTCCCCGTGGGGAATCTAGATACAGTATATCTAAAACAAAACCGAGACTGTTTTTTGTTTTCTCATTTTTATCGATAGTATACACTCGCCGACAAGTAGAGGAAGAAAGAGAAAAGGGCGGAAATCTCTATAACTATAATATTACAATATCTTCTACAGCAATTTCGCACATCCTATCCTGAAGCAGATATTTTTCTTTATTTCACTGAAGTATTAGGGAGGACAGTTGGTTAGGTTGGTTAGCTAAGAGGATAAGTGCACCAACGCGTTATTTTGCGCGTGCGGGCGCCTGCTTGAGATGCGTGTGTCTGCGAGCCTGGATATCAGAGTGAGGGGAGGGCAATAAAAATTCAGACAAAACGTCCTCAACAACAAGAAAAACAATTCTCCCTTAGCTTCCTCTTTCACCGGTAACAATGAGGGTGTCTCCAGTGATCCCTCGAGAAACTCATCTCAACAAATATCTCTTTTCTTTTTTAACGCGCCAATTACTATTAGCTGTTACAGAAGGATAAACGCTAATTACACCTCAATCACGGAACCAGTTTGCTAATTAGACGAGAAAAAAACAAGAAACTTCCGACTTTCGCTACTTCGCTCACTTGCTGAATCGATTAGGCTGTTTGTTTTGTTTCTTGTTTAAATTCTTCATCGTATTTCCATTATGGTAATTTAAAGGAAAAAGACCCACCCTTTAAAAAAAAAGTGACGAAAAATAAAAACAAGGACAAGGCAATGTGATTTTTTGGGACGTTTAACGATCAGCGTTACAAAGTCATCAATGCAAACGTGTAAGCCGCGCTGCATGAATACTAATCAAGCAGAGATCGATATGGCGACTTTCTTTTCGTCGCTCAAACTAATATTTGAACCTCGAAAAAAAAAAGAAAAGAGCAGCCAATTATCTTTGACCAGATTTTATCGTGTCACCGTTTGACCGCATCTGAGTTGATGATTCATATTGGTTGAATAACACGCCAATACAATATGGAGAAAATGCACGATAAAACAAGACACATACAGTACAATATTACCAAAAGATCTAAAACGTGTCGAATTGTTTATCTTTCGCGCAATAAAATCGGAATAACTGTATTTTTCTTAATCTTCTTCCTAAACCAAAATAGCACGAAAGTAGTATCCCAAGGAGTTTAACCTATAATAGGCGGTCTTCATGACTGGCACCGTATGTATCCTATGCAGAGTGTGCCGAAGACAACGGCAGCAGTCGTGAAATAATGCAAACAGCCGCCTTCGACGCGCCAAGTCGCAGTGGCATAAAGTGCATCAGGCTACCAGGGAAAGCCTTGAGGCTGCTGAGGCTTCCGTCAAGACAGCAGAATAGTCGATATTCCGCACGCTTAAAGGGCCACTGAACCCCCCCCCCCCCTTTCTTTCCCCCTCCTAAAAAGAAGAAAAAGAGATATTGCGTCATTTCTTTCGTCAAAATAATTTAAACTTGTCCAGTTATTTTTTTTCCTATCTTTTTTTTATGTCTGTAGCATCGCGTTTTCTGTGAGATGAAGCAGTGTCCACGCTTATCCGGCGAGCCCGTTAGTTTTTCAGAAAGTTGCTACCTGAACTCTGGCAGGAGAGTGGGAAGTTGAGGTCCTATACTTCAACTTATTTAACACGTTGGGAAATATTAACGGAGCTTTGTGGGGACTGCGGACGCAGAAAGAGCCCGGATCGAGTGTTTGAGCTCCTGTCGTTCGTGATAGTACCATGGAATGTTTTCCGGACGCACTGGTAACGTTTTCACGCGCGATGAGAAACATCCCGCTGCATATGGCGGAAGTGAGCAGCGCACGAACCGAAAGGACCGCAAACGAACGCGTCGCGGGGTCGAGACGTGCCACGAGACGGCTGCGGACAGCACCCGACGAGGCACCGGACGAAGTATCCAGCGACAAGCGGAGCCTCAAGCGGTGCGGTAGTGGGTGCCCCGCCTCTACTGACCCAAAGCTTTCAAGTTTTGAGCAGAGCCCCTGGCGAGCAAATGCGGACACTTTTAGGTCGCGTTTCCACTCTTCGTTACGTTGCGTCCTTTCAAAACGCTCTGCGAGTGCCCGTGGACAGACGCTGAGGGAGGCTGACAGGCGCTAGTTTGCGCCCGTCGATCATGCCTGGTGGGACGCCAGGACGCCGCTTCACGTCAGCATTAAATGGTCGCGTCTCGCGGACGCTACAGCGCCCCCTGGCCGAGAGAAACAGTCCTACGCAAAAAAAGCACGTTCGCCTGCTTTTTTTTTGTTGTTTTTTTTGCAGGGGTCACGTCAGAATTTCGAGCCCTGATTGGTTCTGATTGAAGGATAGTGGGTGGACCTCAAGGCAGTTTGATTTGAGGTCTACCCCCTATTCTTCAATCAGGGCCAATCAGAGCTCGGCGTTCTGACGTCACGACAACCCCCTGCCAAAAGAAGCAGACGAAGTAGCGCTCCGCATACTTTGCTTCATCCTACGATATTAACCGCTGAGGACGCTACGAGCCACCGAAGCCAATAGATCCTTTCCGAAATTCAGTCTGGCCACTTTGACCACTATCATCATCTGTAAAATGGCATACGTGGCGAACTGATGGCGACCTTCTGTTTAGTGATGAAAGAAGAAGTTGAAGATGCTCCTAAGCAGATTGTTCGGGGCGTACATATATTTGAGACGTTAACACGATTCGAAGCAGGAGTTAAATACAAGAGCTGCGTAAGCGTTCATTTGTTATTAAGGCCCAGTCAATATGTCAGTAGCACACAGTCAACTTCAAAGCCCCTCGATATATAGAATTTTATCGAGGCGTCTATGTGAGTTGGCGCTTCGTTCTGACTGGTTGCATCTTTGTGGCCATCAACACTTTAAGAGATTGAAAAAGAACTTACAGTTAAGCGCACATTCTTGTCTGTCATTCACTTGCCAAAGTGACGCTGCCCGATCCAATACTGAAAACTAGAAGATCACCGCCGCCATTAGTAGGGTAAAAGTTAAACTGCTATATGAGCCACTAGATGCACTGAATTTCGGAAAGGGTCCATAGACCGATGTCCAGCACGGGCAAAACTGCTCGGGGGCTGGCGTGGTTATGAGGTATGCCACTTGGCGTCGTCAACGCGTTACAACCTGGCCGTTTGTGGTTGCCCCTCCCCGCTCCCCGCAAGAGTTGAATAGGCCGGAAGAAACCCGGTTCGACAGGGCTAGCGCGCACGCAGCTTGCCGCCGTACTTCAGCGGAGCGGCGCTGCTTTTAAGCGAATAGCGTGTCTTTTCAGGCAAAACATTGGTGCCTCCGTGATATGGCCAGAGTGTGGTTGACATTTAGAGAATAAAATAGGCGCTAGAATTTCGTTCCAGTATCCCTTCAATAGTAAACAAACCGGGTGTGCGCAGTTAAAAAAAAAAAACATAACCGAAACAAAACACGTTTAATAAATACAGGCCCTGAAGAATTAAGTAAATAAAATTTAAAAAGCTAGAAGACAGCACGATTCGTGAAAAGACCCCCATCCCTTCCCCCGAGGAGCCCTAAACGCGGGAACCAACCCACTTTCACCCATCCTACAAAACATGCCACCCTACCTTCAATAATTCACACCGTCAAAAAAGAAATAAAAACGCTACCAGCTATAGCCAGTTTTATATATATGGCATCCAGACTGGCAACCCCTCTCCTCATTTCCCCCAATAAATTATGCATGCAGCGGAGTTCAGAGAAGCGTCTGGCTATGGGCGGCGCGCGCGACCTGCCTCGACATTTGAGCGTTTTCCCATGTCTCGGGTTGCAAAGCTCGGCGCGACTTGCCGCGTTCCGCTTCATCGCCAGACTGGCAGCTACTTTATGGAGAAACGTTTCTCTTCGGAACACGACACCTCTTGTCATGCGGGAGACAGGCGAAGCGGGCGTACCTCGACCCCTTACTCTAGTCGTGACATACACTCGCACTCCGTTCAGCCCTAAGCTGAGAGTGCGATGGAAGCTACGTGCTCGTTACACCTAGGGTGCCTTCATCTGCGCTTTGCTTAGGGTGGAGACATCTGGCTATTTTGTCCCACACTTTTATTTTTCTCTTTTGTTCAGAAGCGCGTGAAAGAGCGTGTCCCTGCACGCGTTTGTGGCGCTAACTGTGCTATGACGATATTTTGTATCCGTCGATTTCTTTGTATTTTACCCGTGAGCGCGTGTTGTTGGCATTGGGTACTACAAAGGGTGGCATCACCCTAAACAGGAGGACAGTGAGGCACCTTCGTTGGACCTGTCAAACATCCATTGGCTGTCTAAACAAAGGAAAGTGTTCGCGGTGTGTAGGAAGTCTCGAGACAGACGCTGAGCCTGCAGGTCGCAGGGTCGGCTCCCCGCCATGCACCCAAGCGTGGGGTGAAGTAGCCATGTTCGAGTATGATAGTTCTTAAAACGTTCTCCTTACCGAAAACATCGCAAGAAGTGGGACCGGGAAAAAAGAAAAGGAGACATGAAACAAACAGAAAGTTTACTCACACAAGTTTCTAATTAAGCGAGTAAGGCTCTACCTTGCTTCAGGAACGTTTATGAAGTCGGATATGAAACGGCGTCTTGAGACGACGTCTCGAAGACGCCGTCTCCAGACGTCTGTCTTGAGACGGCGTCTTAAGGCTAGTTGAAACACTTGCGGCTCATCAAAAGCCTCAAAACTTCCCGGGATCGCTTACGACGAGAGGACAGACTGGCGCCGTCGTTGTAGCGTAGCCGTGGAACCCTTGAAAGTTTCATATATATCCTATGTCTCGAGCACCATTCCTTCTTTCTTGGTTTGAAAAAAACGTTTGGCAATGTTATAAACCGCGATTTTTTATAGAAAGTGCGTACGCCTGATCTCTCAAAATACTGCAAAACCTTCGCTCTAGTGAAATGCAGTTTCGAAATCACATCATAGACCGCGGCAGCGTGTCAGTGTGTTCTCTCGTCGAAAGAGACCACAAGAATTCGGTCGTAAGCAAACGCAAGTGTGTGAACGGGCCTAGAGTCTGGTGGCCCTGCTATGGAGGGAGAGATGGCCGATGGAGTGCGACCGTTCACCTGAGGTTTTCATCGCGAATGACGCAGAGGTGACTGTACACAAAACCACGCCGGCACAACGTCCATGGAAACTGAACAGACTGTGTGTGAACGTGAAGCTAGAGCTCTCGATTCACGTACTGCCCACCCCTCGTCCACGCCCGGAAGGTGCGCGGAAGAGAAAACGACTCACATTTCCATACGTCTAGGTGAAGGTCAGTGAGTTCGTGAATTTCAGCTACAGAGTTCGAGTTTACGAGTTTGAGAGAGCTCGAGCGAATCTGAGTTCGTGAGTTCGAGTGAATTTGTCAGTTTAGTGAATCTCAGCCGGGGAGTAATGGTGAGTGCGCCGCGAGCCTAGGAGTGTGCGAGTGGTTTTAGTTTCTAGCGATACGTTTGGGAGATGGGGACACAACCATCGTTATTTTTAGCTGGTTGTGATTCCGAGTGAATTCTAAAAAGCGGACCTTCGTGGACAAACTACTCCGAGTTCGGTCTTATTGACACGTCCACATACCCAAAAGCAGTAAAATACAAAACACAAATACACAAAATATAACAAGCAAAAAAAATACCAGCGTGACAAGGTTTATGTTTTGAAAAGTAATTTCCTCCCGGAATGTTAAACCGCACTCCGTGTTTCGCCTTCTGAGCGAGACAACAGCAAGCTGATTCTTTTTGGTGCGACATAAAAGTAAGCACACGAACGAACGAAAAACCCAGAGGCAGTTAATGGGTTAGAGGAGTACTCGCGGTAAAGGGCAGACGGGCTCACGACGTCATTCGGTGCTGAAAACGGCCGTCCGATACAAGGGAAAGATGGATTCAAGTAAAATGGAAATACTCACGTCCCTTGCTTCGACGAAATATGGTTTTAATTGTTTTCTTTATTTGAAAACAATCAACATCTAAAACTGTGCGCAAAAATTGAGCTCCTAGAAAAAAACAGAATCGCTTACTAGCCTTAAAATATAGGTCAAACAGTCGCGGGTGATGTCATTAAAGGGGCAGTGCAACGGTTTTAATGTTAAAAGAATTGCCAGTTTGCATTTTTTATATTGTTTATCCAAGCCCAAGTGACCGAAAACGCGTCACCTTTCCCCGAAAAACTGCTATTGTGCTGCGTAATCGCAAGGCAAAAAGCCGTTGTACAACTCCCTGTAATCCCGAATTCGAGCGCAGCTCTAGAGGAGGAGGGAAAGGCACGGGGGGGGGGGGTCACATGACCTCGGGGGGGGGGTCACATGATCTCGGGAGGGGGATCACGTGACCTGGGGTTCACGTGACCAGGGGGTCACGTGACCTGGGGGGGGGGCCACGTGATCTCGGGGGTCACATGGCCTGGGGGTCACATGGAGCTGGGGGTGACGTGACCTGGGGGTCACGTGACCTCAAGGGGGGGGATCACGTGACCCGGGGTTCACGTGACCAGGGGAAGGTCACGTGACCCGGGGGAGCCACGTGATCTCGGGGATCACATGGCCTGGGGGCCACATGAGCTGGGGGGTGACGTGACCTGGGGGTCCACGTGACCTCAAAGGGGGGGGGGGGGGTCACACGGGACTCCGGGGGGCCACGTGACCGGGGTGGTCATGTAACCTCGGGGGGGGGGGGGGGTCACGTGACTCGGGGGTCAGTGACCTTACGGTTACGCCGACGGCGACAGCGAAGGCCACGGCGACGCCGCTCGCTGCCGGAAACGGGCGCCTAAGAGCTGCGCTCTAAAAACGAATTATTTGCCGATCTGCAGCCGCCTGTGGCGGCTACGGAGAAACTAAAGTGACAGCGTCTCTGGGGGATACGCGGAAGTCAACAAACCCTGTCTCCCTCCGCTGCTACACTCGCCGTCAGCCTCGTGGCGAACCGTCCTTTGTGTCGATCGCTCGCCGCGACCTTCGACGAGGCTAATCCTTTAAAAGTCGACAATCGCGGAGGAAGCGGCTGAGTCTCTGAAGAGAGGGCCCAAGGGCAAACCACGTGAACCCCAGAGTACGTCACTCGAAAGTCGGCGTGGAGAGTTGAGAGGCACTTCGACCTTCGATTTGTTTTATTTTCTTGTAAATAAGAACCAGCGCTCGCAAGAAAATGCGGTTTTCTGCTTTTCGTTTCATAGGTGACGCAGATTAATTTCCGCAGTTAATTGGCCAAAGTCTGAAAATCGTTGCACTGCCCCTTTATGTGAGATAAAAATATTTCTTAAGAAAAATAAAGAGACCGGGCAATTCTTGAAATATTGCTCAATTAATTTTTATTTGTTCGATTGACGCGCCGACCTCAGGTATCTCAAATTATGTTCACTAGATAAGATCAGCA
The DNA here is from genome assembly GCA_037355805.1 of Ixodes ricinus. Lineage (NCBI taxonomy): Eukaryota > Metazoa > Arthropoda > Arachnida > Ixodida > Ixodidae > Ixodes > Ixodes ricinus. The sequence continues at coordinate 4,735 of JAZHYW010014428.1, read as the reverse complement.
AATTATGTATCGTAAAATTGAGGAATATGTTAATTAGCCAAGGCTATTCAAAGAACACCATCAGGGTATCAAATGAATAAATAATATGCAAAGGTAAAAACCAAGAACCCTAAAACTTATTAATATTGTGAAAAAAAAATCACAACAACCTGCGCCCGCAAATCAACACTGATTTTGTTAGCTTTTACGACACATATCAATCTAAACCAAGAAATTACAACCTGAGACATCAGTAATAATTAAAACCGAACTAATTACGTAAATGAAAAATTATCTTATCCAATTCCGGGTATCCTCAACAAACATGCTCGCACCTATCAACTGATATAAAATGTATTTCGTGTTATTTTTTAAGACGTATGCTATGGATTATCTTCTACCCTGTAATCCAGAGCTGTAACCTCGAAATGTTGCCGTGTGTACCGTTCTCTGTTCATTTTCCTGTCATATTTGCAAGCCTGCTGCCTGAGTGCTGTATTGGTGGTTTGGACTTCATCAGGTGATTTAAATCCTCATTTGTCCTAACCTCGTTGACACTTGTGTACAAACAAGATATGTCAATCAATCAATCAATCAATTATTCAATATGCCCTCTAAAGGGCAATCACATTATCTAAAGGTTAACGCAAATTAGACGATGAAAAGCGTGACGTCGTTCCACTAAAGTATGGCGACAGTGGTTCAAGCTGCAGATGATAAATCTAACCAGTGCAGTACGACTACTAGTCTGAGGAGCTCAGCGTGCATCACGCACACATTCAGGACCCCGAGCTAACAGCCGGCTAAATTTCTCATTTAGTGCGTGAAGCAGTGACGCCATACTACGGCGGAGCGACCGCGCGCCGTCTGAGCGACTAATGCCTAATCTGCTGGGTACGACGCTCCTCCAAACCGAAACGGAGAAGGGCGCTGCTGCGTCCATCACACCAGTCACGCCGCCGTAATAGAACGCCACCGCGCGGTAGCTGTACGCAAGCTGTGGATAGAAATCATCCGCGAGATAGAAAGAGAAGTTGTGCGGGCAAGCCTGTCCATTAGAGCCAGCCATGCATCAGGGCAGGGTGACAAATGATGGGGCCACGGTCGGGCATATCCTCCTCATCCTCCGACGACTGCATCATTCCGGAGGAGAGGGGCTTCTCTACCCTTTCCTCCCGAGAAGGTACACGGGTCAATCCGAACCTTGCAAGATTTACTGCGGAGGGAACCGGAGCTGCGACCCACTACGGCAGAATACTCCACTTATTGCGAACATGGAAAATGATTGTCGTTTTCAATGTTTCTTAGGGTTCTCGAGCTCTGACTATGTAGTCAAAGCTCAAGAAGGGTGTGACAAGTCCCGAACATTTTAATACCGCGTGAACATAATAAGCGTTAACATAAGTGTGAACATGATAAGCGTGAACATGATAAGCAAGAACATAAGCGGGAATATCATAAGCGCGAACATAATAAGCGCGAACATAACCAGCGCGAACATCACAAGAGCGAACATACTGGCCGCGGACATAATAAGCTCGAACATAAACGTGAACATGACAAGCGTGAACATAATAAGCGTGGACATGATAACCATGAACATGATAAGCGCGAAGATAATAAGCCTGAACATAATGAGCGCGAACATAATAAGCGGGACCACGATAAGCGGGAAAATAATAACCGTGAACATAAGCGTGAACATGATAAGCGTAAACGTAAGTGTGACCATAATAAACGTGAATATGATAAGCGTGAACATAATGAACTACCCCTGCTTCTCTTAAAGTGTCAGTGATTATAATGGATGGATGGACGAAATGTTTCCTGCAGCCATCATCAAGTGGTCGCATCCCAGCATGGCTCGCAGTGACTAAAATCAAGATTCATCAGAAAAGCTAGCGTTGAGAGGCCCGCATGCCGTTTAGAAAGAGTGCCTTTGCGCCCACTTTGCCGCAGATAACGGGGCGTACCAATCAATGCGATTTATGGGGCCCATCGGGTCAATGAGAAAACCCAAAAGATGGTTCGGATCGAAAGCCCAATATGCGTAACAAGACGTTTCGATCAATCGTCCTCCTTGCGCGGATTAACTTTTCTGGTAAAAATCGATTTTTGTTTTGTTTTCTTTCCAGCGCTAGTGATTTTCTGGACACTCTATATGAACGGCAGTAATTGGCCCACCGCATGCCTTGAGGGAAAACAGAGCCATAGGCATTAATTAGAGGCTAGCTACGGACGCTGCAGCACTTTCACGGAGCTATTCATTGCATTGAACGGGGTAACGAATGAATTATCTTCATCAGCCAATCAGGAGAACGGACACAGAGTTCAAAGTGAAGCCTAAGTGTGATGTGACCTGGAGCATGTAAAACGTCATTCTCAGCGCATCACGTCCCAGTGACTGGCTCTCCAAAGGCTGAGCGGAAAAGCAGACGTTAGTGCGCTTTTTATAGAATGGAAATAAAAAATAAATAAAACGATGTAAGAAAATAATAACCTGCGTTATTTTACGCACAAAACTACCCTCCCGAATCACTTCTTTTTTCATATCTGTTTTAAGTCACCTTTAAAGATGATGCCCGAAGAAGGTTCAAGAAATTCATTCTAAAATAAGACCATAAAAAAAAAGAAAAAAAAGAAGGGTCACTATTCGCATCGAGTCCAGGCTTCTGAATTATAAAGACAACACAGGACGACAATTGTCCCCACCCAAGCCGTACAGCAACACACAGAAAAGGTTAGGGATACTCAGCCATGACAGGTCCTTGAATTTGAGCAATATATGAAACAGCGCGAAAAACAACGAAGACGGGAGAAAGGAAGTACACGGGATAAGCGCTTGTCGCGTCTGCGTTGTTTTGCGCTCCCCGCTCCTTTTCACATATTGCTTAAACATGAATCTACCCGACTACATCGCCCCTTTACTCATATTTGAGTATTCCCTCGTGTCAACGGTAGAGGAGCTCGGTCTCTCGGTGCTCGTAAAACAAACCACAATAAAAGTAATACAAAAAAAAAAAAGATCAAATAAGTTTTTGACGGGGCCCCACCCACTTCGTTTGCTCGAGAAGCTCCTTGAGAATATATCCGTCACGGTACCAGGTTCAACATCTTAGAAAGTTAAATTTATTATCCCCAACCTTATAGACAAACTTGAAGGAAAGAAAATACGCGTGCAAAAAGCAAGCGTTTAGGAGAATACAAATCGCCTTACGCCGTACAAATTCAAAATAAAACCAAGAGCGCGTTAAAAAAAAAAAAAAAAAAACAAGAAGCACTTTGCCTTAAAAATGTAGAACTTCGGGATCGAACAAATGAGGCTTCACCTTGATCGCCCCCTTCCACTTTACCTTATTTCTGTCGTATATTATGACGACGAACCGACAAAACTAAAATAATTTTAATCCTCCAGGAACCAGGTGCGCGTCCACTATTTCGCGCCGCCAAAGCCGCGCGGCTAAGTGCAAGCTCGCTCTCGACTGAGCGAAAAAAGCCCCGGCAATATCGATACGTAAATTAGGGAGCAGGTTGCAGGCATCCCTTTCTCTCCCTGTCCCCATGTTCCCGTCGAAGCTTCTGTGGAGAAGAACGAGAGCTCAAGATTCCTCTTTCCGAAAGAAGCGCAGGGCTGATTAAAAGCACGGCACCCACTTTTGTTCGCCTCCAATCAATGTCGGCGGGAGAATGGCAGCGCTCGTTCACCGCACAAATCGGTGAGCCAATGAAAATGCCCCTCTTCCCAACCACACGTACCCTCCCTCTTTCTTTCAGGATAGGGCTGTGGAGACAGTGGATTCCGCGAGCAGCCTCGGAGAGAAAGGCCTCCCTAGCAGGGCGCGTCTTTGATCCCGGGCGCTTGCGGCACCGAAGAGACGCGACGACACAAAGGAGCCGATATCTCTAATTTATACTTCGATTCGCTCTGACTAAGAGCGCAGTCAAAAGCTAGCGGTTATACAGACACGTACACGGAGTCTAAAAGTACCGCATATTTCGGAGTATAGTCCGCAGGGGCCACTTTGGGGACAGAAGTAGAAGGGTTCTTGGATGGGACGCGACCCGGGGAAGAGTCCGCATGTCGTGGCCAGTCCGAGCCGGTATTTAGTCGACACAAATACCGTCGTTTGTGTGTCTCGAAAGCACATACAAACACACGCACACACGCACACGCGCACACACGCACGCACGCACGCACGCACGCATATGTATTTATACATTATGCATTAGTAATTGAATCAGGCTTGTAAAAAGTTCTTCGTGATAGAATGACAGCACCTAGAATGATAATTCGAAGAGCTTCAGCATGGTACAGTCAACCTATAAAAATACCTTGAAAAGGTCTGTTTTCTGTAAGCTCACGAAGAAGCTTCCATCGTACATGAATCATCATCAACATCCTTCTCCGTTCTAGAAAATCCGACAATCTCCTCATAATGAGCGATCATGAAAGACAATATTCCTGTACAGTCCGCACTTATAGATAGTCCGCACCTGCGAAAACATTTCCACCTTCAACACATGCATAGTGCGCAAACTACGGTACAGGCTTCTATGGTACAGGTTTACGGCGAATTCACTGCGCTTCATTGTCTTAGCCCATGTTATGCAAAACGCAAAGAAAGAATACAAACGCCGTGACGGTGGCGTTTGACGCTACTTGGTTCGCACCAGCGGCTCCTTGCGTCGGTTAAGCTCTGATCTGGTGTGAAACGAAAGTCTGCTAGCGCCACCTACGAACCCCCATAAACGTTGT